>WBNO01014317.1:0-118082 GCA_013400575.1 Peucedramus taeniatus | reverse complement strand
AGCTCTCTTCATAGAGCAGGGAGACGAAACAATTCCAGCTCTAGCTGGGGACCAAAGACAAATGATCCAAATCTCAGCCCAAGAGCACAAACAACGTGGGCTGAAGAGAGAAAAATAAGCAGGATGGGACTGCATGGGCTAAAGCTGGAATGGGACAATGAACTCCAATCTGCAAATGGAGCAGAACTGATCCAAGGGACAGACCCCGTGCCTGCTCATGCGTTTTAGGACCATTTTGGTTCATCTTGGGTGCAGCCCTGGCTCAGCTCTTGTGCTGCCCAGGGTGGATCCATTGAGGCCTTTTAATAAATCCCTGCTTTATTCTTTAGCTCTGCCCAGCCTCTGTTCTAGGTCAGCCTTCACAAGGCATCAAGACCAGCAGAGGAGCTCCCATACCAAACGTCACTGTGTGTTAAGAGGTTCAGTAAAGCCAAGAATCATGCTCATAAAAATCCTTGCATATGAACTGCTTATCAATAAAGTTGTTTTGGGAATTTGAAGGAGATCATTGTCACAAAAGGAAGGATGCTCACCTTACCAGCAAAACTCCCTAACTGTCTTGGAAATTATTTTCACTGAGATAATGAAGGGAATCAGACAAATCATTTGTTACCACACCAAAGGGCAGGTCTCACAAGCCCAAGAGCTTGATACCCCTGTTTCTTTTACATAGGCAAACATATAAAGGAATATACAACAAATTTGTATAGCTACATGATGATTCCATAATGTGTTTTTAATGTCTTCTGTAGGACATCAAATCTTCATGAGGCTTCAAGAAATCTATCACTGTCGTGTAAATCAATCTGCCCCGGAAATGGTCTCACTTCTCTTTATATTTCTACATTTTTTACCATTTCATCCAATGCATTCCTGCCCCCAAGGCCAGTCAGGAGTGTGATAGGAAGAGCAAGAAATTACTTGTTCCTTAAAATTCCCATTGCTTGAGAAAGTGATTTGCTCTTTCTGTGGTAAGTTATATCGGAGTGTTGTCATTTTCAACTTATGGCACTACTGATACTGAGTGTAAAGGCAGATACTGGAACATGAAATATGATTTTGAATCTAACACTAAAGGGCTATCACAAACTCCTTTTGAAAAATGGCTCCTGGTTTGCATTACTGGAAGGTGCAGACACATGGAAATTTACAGGTGAGTCCTTTTATGTTATATGAACTTCTGCAGTTCCTTCTCAGAGCTGAACACTGAAGACTATGTTCTTGTCTTTCAAAAAATGAAAGTACTAAAAAAATAAACTTGAAGCTTTCAGGTGCTTTTCTTTAAAAACTGCTATGTTTTTAAAGCAAAGCAACATTTTCAAAAGTAACATGTAAAGTTTTAAGCATTCACTTGCAATGACTCTTGGCTTTAATGTTCCTGAGTACTGCACCCACCCCAAACACACTACACAAAAATTTTTGCAGCTTAGTACAAACTGGATGTGCACTATTTACACACACACCATCAACTTCCTCACCCCCAAAGTTTACTCAGCTCAGGGGAGAGAACATGGCAGCTGTGTTACACCACACATAATGAAACTGCACATGCAAATTTGAACACAGATCTCATTTTCAATAGAAAGAGATTTCAAATTGCTCGTTTAGGGCCTCTTGATGAGCTCTATGAACAACAGAAGACCTCTTCTCCTTTCCCTTGGCTTGCTGCCCAACAATTCTTGCTCACTCACAGCCCTGAAGACAGCTCTTGATTGTGTTTTGATGTTTCTGCTGACCTATTACTGTATTGACCGTGTGGCAGCCAAAACATGGATTTGTGTTCTCATTTTTCCCCTGCACTCTTTCCACTCAATCAAACAGGCACACAGACTTCCACCCAACAGGAGAATGCTTTTAAGGCATGCTGGTGCTCCTGGGACCAGTGTCATAGGAAATCTCTTTTCTCAGTACAAAACACAATTAGCTGACTGCTGACACTTGCCCTTTTTTGCCTCTTGTTTTGTTTTTCCTTCTCCCCACCCTCAGAATATAGCAGCCAAATTGAGCCTTCTCATGGAAATTACAAAATATTATTTAAAAAGATATTTCCTCTGTGGCAGCTCTTTCCATCCTATGAAATATTTAGTGAGAGTGATGCAAAGTACTGGATTTTTGATTGGGAGTAAGTTGCTGCTGATGATTTTTTTCATAAGGTGCAAATGTCCATCTGAGCTATCATCAGGTGACATTGCTTGCTGCAGAAACCACAGATCCAAAGATATCTTCAAAGCACTTCTCATCCAATTTCTCATCCCAATTTTTTGGATTGGGCACACACAAAATTAAACTGAAGTTTGCCCTTGGTCCCTTACACAGTATTACAATCCCACACTGCCTTACATTTTTAGCACCAGTAATGAAACTTAAATTCTTAAGAGTGTATCAACAGAATTACTTCCACTCCATAAAGACTTCATTGTCCTGCCCTTGCTTTAGCTCATTTTTTTCTCCATGTTTGGAACCATTTGCAGTAGATCCCAGCCTTTATCAAAAGCCCTCTCAGCACCTGCCTTTTCTTCTGGGGATCACATTCACCAGAAAGTATCTCTGGTGTCACAACCATTTGGATGGAGGGACTCCTTGCATGGGCTGGAGCTGAGCTGTCCATATCAGGCACTGGGTATATCAATTTTCACTTCTGCTACTGGTTTCCAGAGTGACCTTGACCAAAAGCTCTCAATCTTTTGGTTCCTGAGTTCGCTATCTGGACAGCAAAAATTAATCCTGTTTTCTGTTCCTGTACTTTGATATCAGAATGGTATAGATATGGTAGATCTGATTTAGAGGATCTTTTTGCCCTTGTTTTTTATAGATACAAAATATACACACAAATATCAACGCCCTCACATTACATATCTTCATTGAATGCATTTTTTTTGCAAATCCCTCAAATAACTGCACCTTAAGCTGAGCCTCTGCATTGCACATTTCACCCCCAAGTGCTGAGATAAAGGAAAAATAAAAGCAACTAAAACTGTATTTTTGTGATAAGCATTAGATACCAAATTAAACTATCAGAACTTTTTTCTACAAGAGCAAGAACAGCAACTTGTTTGAAATATTACAACAGCTGCAGTTGGTTAAAGGAGAGACACTGTACCTTGTATTTGTACAATCTGTTATTAATGACCAAATATAGAAATAAGGGGTTTAAATCATGATGATTAACAAATTTCTCTCAGGCTGATTTTTTTCAGAATTCAACAAGCTTAAAATCATGCTATTGTCTACATTTTTTTTGTCTTTTTTTTTTCAGTCCAATGCATTGTAACAGTAGCAACCATAATTGTTAAGTAACTGCATTCCTAAAACCAAAATGAGGAATGTAGGTGCCTGAGCTATTTGGTTTGGTATGAAATAAGAGCTATTTTCCAACCTTTCGAGTTATGGAATAAAAGAACCCAAACCAAAGCAAATAATAAAATACTGTGTCCCTTTTTCCAGCTGCTTTGACCAATAATATTAGGAAGTCCATTTCCACCTGGCAACAGCAAAGATCCTTCATCACAGGCTGAGAACTTCATTTAACAGAAAGCTCTGTGGTTGTGAGCCTGAAATGCCACAAGAAAAGGAGCTCCAGGAAAATCTGTGTGCTCTGACAAGGTGCTTGTGCTTAAGCAGACTGGTTTGAAACATTGTAAATATAAATTCCCAGCTAATATTGTTGCCTGAGAAATAGGCTCCTTGGCAAGCATGAGGCTCAAGAAACTCAGAAAATATTAACCCAGAATTATGTAGCCAATAACTTCATATTTTAGCTTGGATTTGCCTCACACAGCTACAAAATTCTCCCTTTTGCAGCACAACCAGGCAAACTGGTGCTATTGCTTTGCAATACCCAGCTGACAAATAAAAACCAAAGCTCAATAACTTTCATGCAATTAGAAGAGAATACAAAAATTTAGGACAGGGACATTATGTGTTTACACCAAAAAAAGAGTGCAGATATTATTCTTTCTTGTGTCTCAAAGCTTTCAAGGAACAATCCTGAGGCACATGGCTCTAAAATATTGTATCAATTGAAAAAATAAAAAAAGAAAAAACCACCAAACTTTAAAAACATTTTCAATTTCAGCTAAAAATCTGTCACCAAAAATAGCTTGAAATTTTAAAAACATAATTAAAGATTTTTTTTTTTTTAAATTACAGATTGCCCTATTCTGGTACTAACTACAGCAATTATCTCCATTTAGAAAATTTATACTATTAATAAAGGGGTGTTGCTATCATAAAGATTTATGAAATCTTGATATGACTCCTGTGATGTACTTTGAATCTATTTTCCAAGGAAACTTTTTTATGCAACATTCTTTATGATACTATTTTAATATAATAAAAATAGATTTAGTATGAGATAATGAAGTTCCCAATACCCAGAATAATTTGTAGCACTCATTATGGTTTGGACTGGTTCTTAATTGTGAGCCCACTGCAGAAATTGTAAAGACAGAGTCTGATCAGCAGCCAGCAATAAAGTCGAGTCTTCTCCAAATGAGGCACAGCATGCAGAAGGACTTGTCCAAATGCCAAATAATATTTTATTATAAGGAAACATATTTGTGAAACATAAATTTTCTGGGATGAGTCCAAACTGAAGACTTTCCTCTTCAGGCTCAGAGGAAGAAGTGGAGATGGCACCAGGAGCACACGTCAGACAGTGAAGTTAGACTTGCTCTGCCCTCCCTTTTGAAGAACAACCAAAGCTTGAACATTTTAATGTTTTTTTTCTGCAGGACTCTGTTCTGTGCTACTCAGCCAGAAGCCTTTCATGCTCTCAGTGATGCTTGGCTCCCTCCTGGTACCTTTCAGCAGTGAGTCCTGACTGATCCTTAAGCTGTACCAAGCCACCTCTGCTGTGGCTGCTCCCTGCTCACCTTGGGCTGCTCCAGCTGCTGATCCTCACTGCTCCCTTTGTGGGTGACATGCCACAGATGCCAGGTGACAACCAGGGAGTCAGCCAGCCCAGAGAAACTCTGCATTCTATCAGCAACTGTGAAAATGTTTTAGAGAAGGACTCTCACCCTCCTCCAAGCAGGGGCAGCAGCACAAGCAGGCTCAGGAGCTGCACTCATTAGTGCTGCTCCTCCTTTACACAGAGCCTTTACACCTTGCCTCACCTCCTGTGTTTCTTCTCACTGCCCGTTTTCAGTAATTACTCGTGCTCATTAGTGTTCCTTCTGGTATTTCACGCCTTTAAAGTGGCTCATGCCCTGGGTTATGCAAGGAGTTTAATCTCTGCTTTCCTTCTTGTGCATAAGAGGGAGGCAATATTCCCAACCCTCACATTAAGGCAGCCCCAGCTTGTGAATATCTCCTGCTAAAAACACACCCCAATGAAAGCATTCTTGGAAAGATAATAGCTATGAAAAAAAACCCTGTGCTATATTAAAAATTTGGGATAGTTTACCCACATTTATGAATTTATTCTTTTCCTGTGCAGACCCAGTTCTTAAATCTTTCCCAGAAACACAGTGACATTGCAGCAAAGCTTGGGAAAAAAAAAAATCCTTCCCTTTGGAAAGAGACTCCTCCATTTTGCCATCTGTCTTCATCAGCTTCTCCTGGCCAGAAGCACTTAAAATAATTTATCTAATAAAGCCCCTTGGGGAAGCCCTGTCTTGGTGCACATTTGCCTTTGAAGCCAGTTTGTTGGTGGTTTATAGAGAGCCAAATGAGCAGATGACATCCAAAGGGAAATTCTGCTTGTTCCCTCAAAGGTCAGCTCAGAAAAGAGAGCAACATCTTCGTTTGGGCACATGACCTGGGGACTCAGGGACACCACAGTGACAACTTCACTGCTGCCATATGCTCCAACCATCTGGGGTGACCCAGGGTGGGGGCTGTGGCCCAGCACTTCTCTTCACTGAGGATTTCTAACTTGGCCCATGCACCTTTTGGAAAGGAGTTTTCATTCCTGGAAAAGAATATCTGCAATAACATAAACCCCATCACTTGTGTCACCAAAAGAGATGTGAAAGGGTTTGTGGTTGTTCACTGGTGTAAGGAAAATTAATCCACAAACATCAGAGGTTTATGTCCAAAAAGGAGACAGAGGAGTCCCTTTACTCTATTGGAATAAAGGGAGAGGCCATGGGGCATTCCCCTGGGGTCTCTCGGATTTTTGGAGGATGCAGCCTCCTTTTTATCTTAATTTCCTGGCTGCATTTCCCTCTCTCTTTCCCCATTTCTGAGGTACTTGAGAGGTTCAGACTTCCCAGAACGCCTGATCCCAAAGATTCCCCTCTAATGTATAACCCTCCCTGTTAATTTTTAATTCTTACAGAATTTAGGGGTTTTCATTCCCATTGTTTCTTTCATCTTTCAATGTCTAATTTCGATTATCAGCAAACCTAGAGTTTATTTGTAAAAGCAAATATATTTTTCCATTCATCAATCAGTAGAATCCTTCCCATTGTTTCTTTTATCTCCCAGTGCCAGTTTTATCTACCAGCAGCCCCACGGCTTGTTTGGAAAGACAAATCCACTATTCCTCTCACTGGGCATTCAGCTGCTTGGGCACTGCTGTTAAATGCCCAGAGCAGAAGGTGGAATGTGTCTCCTAAAAGTTCAGTCATTCATAGGCTATGATTCTAAAAGAGAATTTGAACGTCTAACGATGGACACAGGGGACAATGTCAGCTGATTATCTTTATATATTCACTCATAAACTGTGGTTTATGGTTTTAAAAAAAGTCTGTTATTTTTAAAAGGTTATGCCATGCACAGTTTTTCAGAGTCACAAAATGCTTCCTATAAATGAGAGATTTCAGGTTCAGTGAAGTAACTGAGAAGTTCTTTTAAATACAACTTTGTCCTATTTAGTTTCAGCTTTTTTTTTTTTAATAAGCATTTGCACACTTGATAGGTGATTGGACTATCATTCCAATTTTGATCCTACAGATATTGGATTCTGTGAATCTCTCATGAGCATTTTTGACTCTGCTGGGATTGACAAGGAAACGAAGAGCTGCCCAAAGGGTAAAGCTACAACAAAACTGACTGCAAAGGATAGAAATCTGATGACCTAACTGCAAATACTGGAAATGTGAGATTCATAAGATCCTTTTTCTCTATCCCCATGATTTATGCAATCATTCATCAGTGATATTTTAGAACATTTTCTGATGGGGCAGTTTTAATATTTTGAATTTCAAAATGACGTATTTCAATTACTCTTTCTTCTTCATGTTTTTTCAGAGATTTTCTCCACACCTTTAAGAGAATGTTTTGGTAATCTAGCTGGAAAAGGCTAGAAGAACATGGATAAACAGAAAAGCCAGAATTTAGATCTTGGCTTCATTATTTATCTTTACTAAAGCATGCATATATCAAGGACAAAAATGGAATGGGGTGATCTGAATGAATCATGACCACCAACAAGAATGCTGTAAATATTATCAATTGATCTAGTTTTTATTTGAAAATATTTCATATTGAATGCAGATCTACTATTTTCAGAGTGTCAACAGCTGGCCTTTATAGGTTTATAGGTTTAGTAAGTCACCCAAACCAGAAAATGAATCAAAAGGGTTTATGATCAAGCTCCACCACAACTATCTCACAGATTATTTGCATTTTCAGACTTTTGTCTGAGATCATGCACTGGAGGTTCTGATGAGTGGAATAGTGAGGAATAACTATTTGCCTTAATTTACAATAAAAGGAACATCAAGAGATACTGGGGGATGTCAGGTTCAAAACAATCAATCAATCAATCAAACAAACAAACAAACCAACCAGTCTCCTTTTCACACTGTGGATAATTAACCTCCTTGGCCATATGGGACACACAGCTCTCCAGCAGCTCAACTGGCCTTGAGCACATTCAGGCAGTGACCCATTCGTCCCAGGACAGGACAATTTGAGGAACCCTTCCCAGTTTCTCAAATATAAAATCATCTCCCCCCACCTGCTCCCCAAGCCTTTAATGAAGAACTGAAAGAAGAAATAAACTGATGACTCCAGGAAAACAGAAAGTATGAGCTTTCAATACACAGATAATAAAGCATAAATTACTTTTCCATTTTCAGATCATCAGAAGCTACTGTTAATTAATTGTAGGCTGCTCTGAAGGACTGCTAGCAGTTGGTTTAATATATGTGAAAATCTCTGCTTTTTCCACATCAGCATCTCTTTGGAAGAACACTGATATCACAAGCTACAATGACTCTTTCCTGAAATAATATAATTTGGCTTAATAAAGGGAAATAAAATATCTAAATTAATCTTTTCATGCCAAATGCACAATTAACCTCATGGAAAACAAAAAGGGAAGCATTATACATTTTTTAATAAGTTCTTTCTTATTAAAAGAACTAAATATATATTGTAGGTTTTCCAAAAAGGAAAAAAAAATTTAAAAGTAAATCATCCCTTGCAACTGTGCAATATTTGATCTTTTATGATTTTTAAAAAATGTGTCAGAGATAGTATTGTGTAACATAATCCTGGGAGTCAATGTCCATGTATGTGTTCAGCTCTTCTACTTTTGAAAATAAAGTTGTTCCTGGGTTTTATGACATGTTGCACCATTCAGAAGCTCCGTGGAGTTTTCCCCACATCATTTTGCATATTGCAATTCCTCAGGCTAAAATGCCACATCAGGTATTCAAGACATGTTGGGAAGGAGTTGTACTTTGTTGCTGCTGCCATCAGAAATGTGTCATGGAACTTTCCACTGCCTTTACAGGCACAGAACTCCACAGATTTCACTGGAATTGACATATTATAGGCAATTGCATATGCACATAGGTATGATATTTATTAATTGTGAAGTCAGCTCTGCCAGCCACAGATTTAAAAAGTCTTCCAGGGAAAGGCAGGATCAGCTTTTTGACAGAAATCGTGTTCAGTCTTCATAAGAAAAGCCTTTAATGTGATGCCCATCAATTTGCTCATCTTTGGATTTCACTTCAAATATAAAAATATCAATCAAATATGAGAGATCTCCAGGGCTGCTTTGCATTTTGGAGCCTGAGGGAAGCCTCTCCTGATGTGGCTTTCTCACCTCAGCAGTGTGGTGCCTGATTTGTCATAAAAACTTTCATGGACTAAAATAGCCACTTTTATACAGATTGAGTAGCACCAGGGAAGAGAAAAGCTTGAGAAATAAATCAGATGTGAACATAATGGCATCTCAATGGGTTTTGTAAAGGACTCATTTTAACCCAGTTGTTTAACAGAGTGGTGGGAAATAGGTGGGGAAAGGGGAAAGACATAAAAGAAAATAAGGGGAATAAAGTACTTGACTGACTAAATGGTAACAGGGAAGAAATACAAGAAGCCTTGGAGAGATCCTTGGGAGCACAGGCTTATTGAACCCAGGAAACCAATGGGCAGATCTTTAAAGCTCTCTGGTGAAAAAAACTCTCATGCAATCAAGCTTTTCAGGAACCTTCCTTCATTCACAATGCTTGCTTTGCAGTTAACCTGTTTCCTTTGCTGCATAAGCTGTGCTCACCTACAAATTTTACAAGTTTAACCCTGATAATTTTCCTTTTTCTTCCTGATTTGAAATGCAGCAACACAATTGCCTCATTGCTGAAATATATAATTGACTGCAAGGTAAGGAAAATAAGGAATAGATATAAGGAAAACAATTAAAACCCAAAAGTGCTTTCTGGCCTGGAAAGTATTTCAAGGAGCTGTATTTTATAGTAGCTGACATAAGTGCCACAGCATGATGAAATCTGCTGCACCCTGAACCCTAACATTTGCTTCATGATAAAGCCAACATTTTCCTACCACACTTGTTCTGAACAAATGTCTTTTCCTGTCTCTCAGAACTAAAGATTGCTGGTACCACTCATCTGTGTTTAATTCCAGAAACACCTGTATCCACAACAGTTGCCTCCCTTCTCCTCCACTGCTGGCTTATTCAGGGGTACCTCAAATGAAGAACAAACCCTCAAATCCAGATATGTTGATTTTAATAAGGAGCTAGAGAGTGGCAAATTCACTTCAAATGTCTTTATGAATGGTTGTTACATAACAGAAAAGGGACAATACTTTTCCATTTTGCTTCTTCTAACAAAATTAAAAATCTTGATTTTTAACAAAAATCATACACTTTTAATTTAGAGGGGTATTTCATGTTTCTTCCTTTCCCATCTTCTCCTCTCCCCTCTCTTCTCCCTGTATTTAATCTTTACTTGACTTTACTTTCACCACATGGACATTTTTTGACATGTGAGCAAAAGCATACACCTAATTACTTAAATCAAAGCCTTTAACAGATGAGAAGAACAACGCCTTTAGCATCAAAATAAATGAAAAATGAGATGGGAAAGGCATCCACACTGATCTAGTCAGCAAAGGATTTCTTTGGTTGGCTTTTATAGTCCTGATGAAGAGTGAGAAGAGGCTACTTACATGATTTAAGCAAGCACTTAAGCAGACAGTAGAATTCCAAGTCATACTTATCTCTTTTTAGTAGTTACATATTTTAATAGGATGTTATTTGGTGTTAAGTAAATAACTGGATCACTCACTGTGGAGAAATCAGCAGCAGGTGGAAGGATTATTGATTTCATGGAGAAGAAAGTGAGCTGAAGGAGGAGCAACACTGAGGGGTTTTGAGCATTAATGTGGTCAGCTCATGAGGCTGAACCCTGCAAATTGTCATTCAAATGGTCATTCAAAGCTTATCATTTAAATGTGATCCAGGTACAGATTTCCTTTTTTGCTGCCTTCCTTGGTTCTGTAGTTATATTTGCAAAGATAAAACTTCACACATTGTGTTTTTTATGGTTTTGACTAGGGGTGTGTGGTTTGGTACATGTAGGGAATAATTTATAAATATTTTTTGCAAATTATAGGTAAGACATCAATTCTGGGGTGCATGTTAAAAAACCTAGATTCTCTCGGTGATCACTGAAGCAGGGTAAGAATTATTAATATGAACAAGAGCATATAATTTAACAAAAAAGACACAAAAGAGGAGAAGCAGAATATATAATGCATTTCACAGAAGGCCAAAATCACAGTTTTTTACCATGTTGTCAAAGTCACAGATTCTCAAGTTTTACAAACACAGCCCTGATTTACCTGAACTCTATTCTTCTTGAGAAAAAAATATCATTATTTAAAGAAAAGATTGAGGGAGCTTGAGTGACTCATGCGAGGCCACAGAGAAAGTCTAGGTCAGAATACACCAATATCTGCTTGGTGCCTAAACCCTGAGAAGGTACTGCTAGTTTAAACTCCTCTCTTGCAGGGAATGCCAAGGATTTATGATCCATTGGAAAACTCATCCAGCTCCCAGGCTTTCCTTTCGTGCCAGTTTAAAGTCTGAGCTGCTATAATATGATAGCTTATTATAAAAACACTGCTGTGCAGGAGGAATCCCAAATATGACATTTGATCAAAGCTGAGTGTCACAATGAGGTTCTCTTCATTTCTGCACAGCTGAAAGGCATTTGAAACAAGATTTTTTTTGATGGCCACCCAGAGGTTTAACCAAATGATGTCTTTTGAGTCTTCTGTCATGATTTTCACCCTCAGTATCTCAAATCATTTGAGCCAGAGGAAATATGTAAACTAAATGAGCAGGATGTCAGAGGATAAATGGAAAGAAAAGGTTACTGGAGAAACTTAGACGCTCTAGTCTGCAAGAAGAGTCTGCTGATAAAAAAATGGAGTCATAAAAGTATAAGTCTATTTATAAATATTCACAGAATGGGTGCAGCAGACAATGAACGATATTATCTTTTGAAAAAAAAATCATGATTTATGAAAAGAGAATAAATTAAATATTTGCCATGTCTGCTGTAATTAACCTCACCCCCTAAAATACCACCAGCAAAGGAGTTCAGGGTGGTGGAGCCACCATCCCTGGAGGTGACCAAGAAACTGGATGTGGCACTTAGTGCTCTAGTCTGGATCAGTCAAATGTTGGACTCAGTGACCTTAGAGGTCTTTCCCAACCAAAATGATTTTGTGATTTTGCAATTAAAATATTTATTACTGCACAAGGATACTTCCTGCTCTTTCAGAATAGCCTAAAGCTGTCAGAACATTTTTTACCATAACTGCTCATCACAGTTTTTAAGACTCCTCCTCAAAAACCTGAGCTAGTAACACACCACCTCTCATTATGTGCACACAGTGACCATGCTGCAAGAACCTTCTCCAGCACCCACCCATCCTCTTCTCCTCTGTTGAAAAAATGACAACAAATACCTTTGAACTGGGCTGTCCCACAGCAGAAAGTCTAAGCCAGCATTTAGGGTGAATGGAGGACACACAAAATCAGGTCCTCATTATAGAACATGAGATACATTTTTACACAGCAACTTTTATGTCTTATATATATATGCTTAATAATATCAGTTGATTCATTTTTACCCGGAAACCTGGACCTAATGATTAACTTTCTACTTTCAGCAGCTTGAAAGAACAGCCCAAGAGCCATTCTGCATCCCATGACCTGAAAGGGACAAAGATTTGTTCAAAAAAAGAACATTTTAGTTGCAGACAGGAAAAGGAAGAGCCAAAGTCTAACAGTAATAAGTGAAAAGGACATGCTCCAGTTCTCTTGAGGCAGCATAGGGCATGCCAGTTTTTTCGGATCTGCTTCTTCAAAAGCTGCATTAAGAGTCAAATGCTGTAAAAAACTCTTCTATAAAAGGAAGGCTTCCCACATTTAAGTGCAAATTAAAGTTTTGTCTGCAGCGGCACTTTTTAGAAAGGTGTAAGGAATGCCCAGCGAAGTAGGCAAGGGACTGAACATCACCAAGGGCTTTAAAAACCTTTCACAAGTCCCATATGGTGAGAAAAGCTCTCCTGACAACACAAGTAAGAGGCAGACGCTGAAAGAAACAAGTACAGATAGGATGTCTGATCCTGCATTTCTCAAAGGGGAAAACTCCCTTTGAAGTCCATAGGAATACGAGTAAGGATTGCAGCTCCTATCACTTTTCTGTCATCCTCTATCATGCATCTAATTTAAAAGCACAAGTTCCATTTGAGAGGCTAATTCTCATCTTTCTTCCCCTCCTTATTCCATTTTCTCCTTTAGCAGCTATTTTCAGCCTAATTCAGCCACCTATGAGACGTAACCGGATCATTCGGCAACTGCCACTCAATTATCAAAGGGAAATTTATGCAGGGGAAAATGGCACAGTTTGAAGGCAGCATTTATCCTTCAAAAGTTAAAAGACCACGGATGACACTCATCTGAAGCAGCCCACACCCCAAAAAGATTTGGCAGCAAAGTGAATTAATGTTCAGGCAGCTCCTGGAGCTCTGGTGCTGGGGGCAGAGGAGCTGAGCTCAGGGGAGGCAGAGACAGCAGGGGACCTGAACAAAGAGACCAGATTTTTGTGCAAAAACTGGTCCAGTGGACAGTTCAGAGGATTTTTGTGCAAAGACTAGTCCAGATCAGATCCCTAGCTGATCATCTCCTCTGATAAAATGGAGAAAGATATGTCAAAGTCATGGATCTTGATGGATTCAGGGGCTAACTCGGTATTGAGTTTCCCAGCCTCACTGGGATTTGTGAGAGCACAGACTTTCTTTCCTGTCACTATTTTTAGCTTCTATCTGTTCAGAATCAGATTTTCTGCTGTCTTGGAGACTGCAGCATTAAACCCTGGTGATTGTTGTGCAGAGACCAGGAGCAGAACTTTTGGACATTACAACTGGAAATTTAGGCTCCCAATTTCTTTTTTGGATCCACTCTGTCATAAACGAGAGGCCCTCAGGAAACATTATGTTCATCCTACTCTAATTAACTGATGGAATAAAGGCCAAGGTGCTCAAGCTTGATTATTTTGATGTGTCAGGGTAGAGTTTATAGGATATTTTTAATCCAAATGCTGACACTGTGTTGATTGCATTTAATCAAAGAACAAATAACAGCACGCTCCTTATTGAATAAAAAATGCATGTAGAAATGTTTACACCTATGTGAAAAGCCATTTCTTCTCTACTGTTAATATTAAAAGCAATATTGGAAAGGCAATGCATATTCCTTAAGATTGAAATTTGAAAGGAACCCTCCAGAACTACCAGATCAGGATTTCTACATTAATTCTTGTACAAAAGTAGAGTGCAAGCTTGTGGAGTTTTTTTTTTAAATTATTTTTATTATTTTTGGTTTTGTTGTTAATGTTGTGTTTGTCAGAAAGGACATAAAACACTTAAGATGGTGCTTAGCTGCTCTTAGATCAAGACAAATTGGAAATACCACTCCAAAGGACTAGGCTGCCTTTTGTAGCAAAAAAAAACATACAAAGAATTCAAGATAAATTTAGCAATTTTGTTAAAATGCCAATCAAACTACTTCTACCAAGTTATTGACATACCATAGAAAATATGAATCAGAATCAGGCTGATTCCTACTGTTAAAAAAAAATTAATATATATAGAAAGGATGCCCTTACTCTTTGACTAACAGTGGGAATTGACTTCCTAAGGTTCAGAATGTGCTGGAAAATAAATATGCAACTATTGAATACAAATTAGATGGTCTTCCAGTATAAAATAGAAACAGCATGAGGTCTCAAAAAATCAGCAACCTCACATTCCAAACCAATATAATTTTCTTTTCCAGTAAAAGCTGGTGATTTTTGAGGGCATCATAGAATACAAAAATAATGCTGAGATCCATTTTACAACCTGCAATCTTCTTGTTGAAGGTTTTATGTTCAACTTGCAAGGCAGCCACTTTAAAGACTTTGATATGCTATGAACACATTAAATGTTGTGCCAATTATTCCAAAATTGAAAATTATTTCACCACTCCAAATTTGACAAGAACCAGAAGCCTCCAGGTCCTGAAAGCTTATCCCGTTTGAGCCTGATATTCTCTACATTTTAATTTCAGTGTCCTCTTGGGAAATAACTTCATCTGACCCAATCATGGGAGAAAAATTTTACCAGACCCTTGTTAAGTGTTTCCTGCAAGACAAATGAGCCAGGTAGGTTCAACATCTGCTGTAAATCGATGATACAGCCTGGTTTCTTTTTCCAGTAATATTAAAATATCTTGTGCTTCACCACACTTTTAGTTTTGCTAGCGGGATATCCTGTGTATGGTAGATATTTTTCAGCAAACACAAACAAGAAGTAGAACCAAAGAGCAGCTTTCAACCTTCAGGGCTCCCACACAACTCTTAGTAAAATTAGAGAAGGTTCATCCTTACAGGAAACACAGTATGCACTTTACCAACTTTGTTCCAGAAAACATATGGCATTTGCAACTCGCTGCCACAGTCAGGGAAAGATTCCATTTTACAGTAGTTCCTCTTAGGAGAAATTATGTGGCACAGCCAGGTGTTACAGTGATATCTGCTTAGAAAAAAAGATTCCCTTTTGGAAGCAGTGGCTCTGTTTTTGTTCATCAGGTACAATCAATGTGCATTGGATCAGAAAGGACTTGGAGCACAGCTCTGGTATATGAGTAACACAGTGGAATCTGCTAACTAATGAATACTTCACATTAATTTAAAATTAATTAATTTAATTAATTAATAAAAATTAATTCAAAATTAACCTCCCCAGCTGGTGGAGAAAAAGTTATGCATGTTCTGGTTCCAATTCAAACTTTGGAGGTGATTGGGTGGGAAAGGAATGGACTGACATTTATTTAATAGACAGTCGTGGAATAAGGACACAAAAACAAACTAGAGAGTTGTCATTAAGTCCAGATGACATTTAGGGTCAAAAACCTAAAAGAAACAAGGAGCTGATAGGTTTCCCTCTCTAGAGCCCATTTCAGGTAATTTGTCTCTGTTTCTCCAACTTCTCTCTTGGAATATCCTGAAGTTATCCTTACTCACCCAAAGCCAGAGTGATGCAAGGCCCCCAGCCTGAAGTGAATGAAAATTACTGGGTTTAAAAAGTTAGAAACTGCTTGGTCAAGGTTGTTGAATCAGAATATTTTTGAATGGTTTGAGTTGGGAGGGACCTTAAAGACCACCTGGCTCCAACACCACGGGCAGGGACACCTTCCACTGTCCCAGGTTGCTCCAAGCCACATCCAACCTGGCCTTGGGCACTTCCAGGGATCCAGGGGCAGCCACAGCTTCTCTGGGCACCCTGTGCCAGGGCCTTGCCACCCTCACAAAAAGTATTTATCCCTAATATCTAATTTTAACTTAATCTCTTTCAGTTTAAAGCCATATACCCTTTTTAACATGCCTCGAGTAAATAACTTTATGCAAAAATAAAACACTTGCAAGGAGATGACACAAATTTGGCCATCAGATTTACAATATCAGTGCCAGGGTTTGTAACTTGAACCTCATTGTCTAATTATGTGGTTTATATCAAGCATAAATGTAATTTTAACATAATTAATCTGAAATTATAAATTGATGGGATGTAAATGCAATGTCAACATTTTCTGGAACGGGATTTTAGGTAGAGTGAGTTTCCTTCTTCTGGCTTTCACTGAATGACTGAGAACTTGAAAAGAAAAATAACTCTTTTTTTTCATAAAATTGTATCTGTGAGCTCTGTCAGTTTTAGTGTTCCTATCTTGATCTCTGGCAGCCAAGAGCACTGCATATAAAGTTATTCTTTTGTTATCATTGCTTTTCAAGCTGAGAAAGAAACCCCAGGTATTTTTCTATTACTCACAGAAGTAGATCTTCCTTTTTTATAGCCAAGATTATCATTCACTTTTCATTTCTCCAAGTTTGAAAAAGCATAAGATTTGATTCAGACATTCACTTTGGAGCAGCCAATTATAGGTGTCATTTTTACAGTCTGAATTCTCTCTTCCACTGTAAGTTTATTTTTATACATCATAAACTCTTTTCCTATAGCACTGAATTTTGCTAAAGGAACTTCAGGGAAAGCATAAACCCAGGTGCAGTTGTCAGCTCAGATACTGTGCACTGATATGTTACTTTTGATTTACAGAGAGTTAACAGTGCAGTAGTGTGAAGTCAAAACCCTCCTATCCTTCTGTTGCCTTTTGTTTAGGCAAAATGGGTAATATTGACAGCCTATTTAATCTAAATATTTTTGAACAGCCTTTAGTTAAAAATAATTTGAAAAATTTTTAGTAGATACCTAGGAGCAATGAAAAAAACCCAAAGGATATATTTGTTACCTCACTAACACAAAAGTTTTTTGTTAATGTTTTCCCATTAATGAAAAATTGCAAACAAGCAGTTCAAAATCAGTCCTCACTTTCCAAATATCTTTTTAACATTATGACCTATGTCCACATTTCTTATAGAAGGAGTATGAACTGAATTAGCTAATAAAATTATAGTAATTTATTGCATCATATTGTGATATTAATAAAGGGCACATCATACAATTATGCTAATAAACTTAAATTCCAGTAAAGTTGTGTCATTAAGGAGAATGTGCTACATTATGTAATGAGTCTTCTCCTGTTACAAAAATTATAATAGTTATATCAAAATGAAAGCTCCAATTTAATGAATGCTGAAGCAAAGCATTTATCTTTCAGATAAAAACCCTATGAAGGGCTAATTACTCAACAGGAGTTGCTAAAACTGATAAAAAATCTGCTTCAGCCTTAGTATCAGAAGACTATGGAGAGTCAGGGTTGATATTTTTGTTTGTGCACTGATTTCAGAAAACCAGAGACCATTTATCCTGCAGTGAATGCTGGTTCTGTGGATGTTGGTCAGACAAAGACTGGAGCAGGTCACTCAAGCAGCTCCAGCCATGCTTGGGTTTTGAATAACTCCAGGAGAGGAGACCTCACTGTCCCTTTGTGAAAACTGTTCCATTTTGCAACCACTCTCACAGAAAAAAAAAGTGGTTTTGCACATGAACATTTCACATTGTCACCTCACAGGGTTTGGGAAATTCCTGAGAGAATTCAAGGATTTTGTGCTTGTGCTGGTGAAGTGCTCCTTGACTGTCAGGAGGATGTGGTAGTCATGACCAGGTAGCCTTCTGTCTGTTACAAGGGATTTCAGAAAGAGGTTTTATCTTTAAAATAAACAAAAAGAAAACAATTAATTACCAAATAAAACTTAAAACATAATGTCTAAGCCTGAGTCTGATAAAGACAAAAATACTTTGGATGCTTCAGACAGTTGCTGGGTAAGAAAGAAAGCAGAGATGCCAATGTCAAATGTGTCTTTGGTGTTTTTTCATATAAATACAAGAGGAAAACAGGACCCTTACATGCCTCCTCAGAAAGAGAAATAAGCAGGAAAGCAAATTCTTCTTGGGGGTGTGTACAGACACACACACAGAATACGTGTACTCACATATGTATGTATAGACAAACATAAAGAGGTTCAGTATTTCAGAGTTGATGCCACCATGCTGGCAGGAACTTCACTGAATCAGGGGATGGATATGCACTCTTTGAAAGCAAGTTTTGACTAATTTTCCAGAGCAAGTAGATACCAAATCCATGTGCAATGTCAGTGTTCATTATTTTAATGAAAATAGTCAAACTCAAACAAGAAAATAAAGTGATTCAGAAGAAGATTGCAGAACAGAGGTATTTTTCATTTGCTTACTAAGTATAAAATTATGTCACTAAGAAACTAAGTAGTAGTAATAATTATTATTAAAATAATAAATTAATTGCATTGTGTATCAGTTGGCTTCTCATTTTTAAATTAATAAACCCAAATCTGTGTAGTTTGCAACAGGCAACTGTAAGAACAGGCCACGTTTTCAGCTGTTGTGAAGGTGGCTGGTTCATTTCCTCTGCTTAAGAGACCTAATTTCTGATTAAGCCTGAAGTTATTTAGGGTTAATGGCCTTCCCTCATTTCATTATGCTTTTGTGAAGTGCAAAATTTTTCAAGATTCAAGATTCACAATTTTAAGAATTGTTCAGAGATGTTCTGAGCTGAAGATTGTTTCCTCATCTCTTTCCTTGCCACTCCTCTGCAGCAAATAAAATGACATCTCTGCATTTTCAGCAGTTTTCATATTGATCTTGTTCTTAAAGGAAAGGTTGGCTACACAACCCTATGGTCTCCAATCTGGGCTTCATTGCCTGATGCCAAGTTGGATTTCCCATAAATTTTTTGCTTTTCCTTAAATAAAGAGCTCTTCAGAAAGGAGCTGCAAATAAAATCCAACTTTCTACTCCATCTCCTCAAAAGACATCAAAAGAAATCTTCCTCTGGACTAAACTTCCTTTACATGATAAATGTGTCTTGTTCTTCTCTTATTTAAAATTACAGCAGGTAATTATGTTATGATTTTTTTTTAAATTTGACTGAAAAGTTTTCAGCATGAGTGCAATACTCACACAGCCGTAATTCAGATGCCTGAGCACAAAAATAAAATAATGACAATTTAAATTGTGCTCTTTCAAGGCCACAAATTTATAGTGCATACTAGCTGACAAAAATATAATTTATAGACAATTTCCCATTAATTTAATAAAGAGAATAAACTAAATTTCAAGATTAATAGTAAAAACTGACATAAACTGTAAAGGCTGTGGTAATATTTTTATCTGATTTTATTTGAACTAAACCAGTTTAGAAGCTTTGCAGGAGGTTTGCAACTATGGTTGGTTCTCCATAAACTTACAGCAAGTACATTTGCCAAGTTGCCAATACTGCTGACTGAGGTAAAAATAGTAGCAAAATTTTAGCTGTCAAGTTCAATTCTCTTGTTTTTGTGACCAAAATAATTTGGTAGATTTTTGGCCAATTGAAAAAAAAACAAAACACTGTTTGTTGTGGTAAGTAGACTATGAAAAATTATTTTCAAAGCATCAATTTCTGTTCTAGGTAAGCATTGCAGTGCCTCTGAGCAAGCACTGGGTAAATGTTAACTGTGTTTACCATTAGCAATGTATTTCCAATCACACTTGATAACACTTAATCTTGTCAAGAATTTTGTTAATATTTCAGGGGAAGAATAAAGGACTGCTCCTTCTCTGGGCATTTAGATAACACTGCTGTCACAAACTCATATGTGCAAAATGGTGATTTTTTTTTTCCACTGGGTCATGCTCAAAGCTCAGAGAACCCTTTTGCCATATAACCATGTCAGAATTTCAGCTTTGCTTTATAAAGCAAATTCCTAGCTTCCAGATACCAGAGACAAGACTATGAACTTAAATCTCAAGGTCATAAAAGATAAACTAAAAAAACCCAAAAAAACTCAAAATTACTTTTATCTTCTCTCATGGGTCTGACTCATATTTGAAGATTGGTACTACTGAGGTGACTTGAAGGACAAAAGAAACAAAGAGAATATCTGGTCTGGCTTTGGCAAGAAAAGAACTCTGCAATTCCATTCAGTAACTCCTGTGGCTCACTATGGCTCTAAAAACCTTGATTGTAAAAAGAAATCTTCTATGTGTAAAGAAAAACCCTGCCTTTTTAAAAATATTTATGAATAAAACCCAAACACACTCACTGTGGCAAGGCAGGTGAAGAGGGAGGGGGTGACACAAACTCATCTGTGATAGAAACACTTTGAAATGGAAGTGAATGCCATCAGGAAATGTGTTTTTTCTTTCCATAGGCTTGGAATGCTGAGTTCAAATCACAGGTCTGCATTGTCACTTTGGAATCTCTGGCAGCAGGAGTCATTTGATGAGGATAACTGGAAAAACAAAAACCTGAAGATCAACATCCATGTCCAGGCTGGTGTGGGCTCAGTATGGACAGGCACACATGAAGAGCTGAAATGGGGCTGAAGAAATACTCATTATAAGCCTTATATGAGAAAATCCCTATTAAAGATTTTTCTTCCATCACAGCTCATTGACCCTGAAGTAATTAGCATTAAATATCACTTAGGGAAATTGCTAATCTCTAATATCTGACATAGTGAAAGAAGGAAAGAGGAACTCGCACTGACTCACTCAGCTTTGAACTTTCCTTTCTAAATACCACACAGCTTTCCAATCCAGCAGCAAGTAACCCAAGAGGTGACCCCCAGCCTTCAGGATAATGGAATGAGGGATGAAGCTCCTGCTTATTCTGGAAAAAGGCCCTGTTAAAAGCTGTCACTGAGAATAATCATTCCTCTTACTCCAGCCTGGCTGAATGGCACAGCTCTCCTACCCAGAATCTTTTATCAGTCTAAGTCATGGCTTTCAAGAATTCCAAATCACAACTTGCTGGATGTGTTAAGGTGTTGTGAATGATCCTAAGACACTAAAAAAGTCACTGTTGCCTCTGTGTAAGCATGGCAATTCTTCTGCCTGGCGACACTTTTGTCAATATTGCATTGCCCAGGAAATCCCATTTTATCCTAGAATCACCGAAGTTAAGATCTACTCGAGAGCAATTCCTACCTATTATCACAAATAGATTTCAACAAACCCCTTTACAGTATTCCTTAGCAACAACAGAAACCAAAATCATTTTACACTTTTTCTTTTTTTTTCCTTTGTGCCAGAGGGCCCAACAAAAAAGCCTCCAGTCTATAAAACAGACAACAATGGCAAAATAGTTCTTAAAAACAACAAAAAATTGATTTCTGCTAGAAAAGGCTCACATGATCTACAACAGCATTGTGTGACTTTATACTCAGAGACCTTTTGGCAGCTTTTTTTTTTGGTCTATTTTTTTTTTTTTTAAATGTAATAAGGGTCTGCAATCAGGTTTCTAAAATATATCTGGGAACACTGCAACAATTTCTTGAAGTCAGAGCTTTTTCTGAGCCTTGGAGGTGGCTCTGTAAGGTGGGGGGTTTTGATGCTTCTTAGATCATTTTAGTGGTATCAGTTTGATCCAAAGTAACTCTTCAGAAGTCAATGGAATCATCTAACAAAAAAAACAAAAAAAAAAAAACAAACACATACACACATGGAATAAAAGGCTCAGAGTCATTGGAATAAGTCTGTGGTTGTTTGCCTTCAACAACTGCAAAATGAAAATGTTCTTTGCTGTGAGATGGAATCTGTTAGAGCTTTTCTTTCTCAGATCCTGTATAACACTAAAAGAGAGCTTTTACTCTTGTGTTACATTTCATTTCTCACTCTGTGTGAATTTTTGGATGTTACAACTTCTTTGTGAAATTTGAGGACAATTCAGACATAGGACCAGTCAAAGCTTTTTTGTGCTCTCAGATCTTTCTGTACCAGAGATCTTTGTTACAGCCAGGCTGGCTGGGCATTTTCCTGAGATTACTTTTTGTGTATTTCTGCCTATATGCTACTCTTTGTAAGTTATCCACCTCTCATGATGACACTAAACAAAATTTGCTGCTATTATCACCTTTTTTTCACACACTGATTATTTTTTAGAAAATTTAGGTACTTTAGACTGTTCTGCTATAATGTAGCATAACTCACTGGTTACATTAAAATCCTCAAGCCTGATATATTCAGGAAATCCTTTTAATGGAAGACTGGGGGCAGAAAAATAGGTGGCTGAAAATCCCTTTCGGCACCTGTAGGTAATGTTGCTTTGCTGTTGTGATATTTACCACATTGCAAAATACTTCCCCATGCCCACCTCCTCCAGCTGTACTTTGTCTTTTCTTTCTAATTTATGCTCAGTAGATATGGATGCATAAAAAGAAATTACATCTTTGTAATTCCACTTAAACCACAGATGCTTAACCTTAAATGAGTTTCTACAGATATTTTTGAAAGGACAAATTAACCAAGTTGCTCAGTTTGGCTCTTTTGACCAAACAAAAAAAACCAAGAAAGGCCTTTTAAAAATATATTCAGATCACAAATCTTCAACACAGATCCAAAAACATACTTGTTTTAGGAATGCATTTGTTTCATAACCAGTTGAATGTATTAGTTTCTCCCTCTAATAATGTCTTCCCTCCAAGGTTTTTTATATATTTGTTTCATTGTTATGTGGCTTTTCCTGTATTGAGTTTTTGGAAGGAAAATCCTGTCTCAATTTACCCCCACTGTGACTTAAGGGTGATCAGTTATCAGGTGAAAAATGGGAAGTCAAAGAGGCAATTCATTTGGTTTAGGCAAACAACAGATGGATTGCCTTATGTAACCTCATGTTTTTTTTCTAAGGGAAAAAGAAAAAAAGAAAAAGGGAAAAGGGAAAAAAAAAAGGGAAAAGCAAGCACTTTAAAAGAACTGGTGTTTTCCAGGCTGTGGTATTTGCCCAATATTCCACTGAATCCCTACTTATCCCTAGTTTCAAATAGCATCAAAAGTAAGCAGAGGCAGTCTCTTAACATTTTTAACATCTTTACAGGCAATTCTCCAGTTAACAGCTCAGTACAGTAAATCTGATTTGTGGGTTTGATCAGACACTCCCAGACACAAAGACAGTCCACACAAAAACCAAGAAATTCATTGGCTCTTGGTCTTTTTTTGCAAATCACAGTCAAGACACCTCCTGTCATCTGAAACCTCACTGACCTAAGGATGTACTCAGGTCTTCTAAATTTACAAGATGTCTCTCCCAAAAAATTTCTCCCATCTCCCAGCTTTTGAAAAGCTTATGGTTTAAATTATTAAATATTACCTAAACCTCTTATATGAAAAAAATTTGCTTTATTTGGATACAGCTTTTTTGAAATACTTCTGTGCTCTAAAACAGCAAAACTACCAAATTTCAGTTTAGAAAGAAAAATATTTGGCTCAATTTTTTTTTTTTTTTGGGGGGGGCGGTATTTTTTGCAGTTGTATTAATCTTATTGTGGAATGGGCTAGACTTAGTTTTTCTCAAAAATACTGGCAAAATTGGCTTCTGGCCCCTTTATAAAAGTCTGCTGATTTTTCTTGTTAGTAAAAGCTGTAGTCTTTATTGCAGAGCTTTGTTGGGGCTGGGGAAAATCCAGATTAATCTGACAGGGTTTTTGGGTTGGTTTTGTTGTTGTTTTTGTTGGTTGGTTTTGTTTTGAGGGTTTTTTTCTAATAAGAAAAATGAAGTAATATAACTCTCCTCTGGTCTTCTGGAACTGTGGGGACTCTACTGCCCATTTCAAAAGGGCTTTCCAGCACTAAAATTTTCTGCTCCAAAATCACCTAGTGTTCAATTTCTTGCTATTGTCAGAAAAAAGAAAAAAAAATTTCCTTTCCATTCACACTTTATGCTTATCTTGAGGCTACACAATACTCACTCTTTTTTTGGCCAGACCTAAAATCTACAGCCAGCCTTGATGAGGCCTGTTTATATTCAAGAGAATCTGACTCCTTCCAGCCATACATCTTTGAGTTCTGCAATTTGTTGACATGTAATTTGTCAACACGTAATTTGTCACGGGCTCAGGGGATGTCCTGGGAGAAATATGAGGGCTAAAACCCATAATAGGCTCTGTCAAAACTTTGCTCTGTGCCCTCCTGCAGTCAAAGTGCATTTCAGAGGCTCAGCTCACCTGTTTTTTGGCCACACACCCACCCCTGCACATGCACAAATAGAGGTGTGATGGCCCCTTTCCCCCTCCCTGTGAGTATTTTGTTATTGTATTTATTTGGGTCTGTCTGATGCCGCCTAAATGTGGGATTCCCAGCACCTGAAGGGGTATAAAATTTGCTCATTACCTGTATTCCTTTCATCCTGGCATATTAAAACAGCCATTTTAATATGCCATTTGTTGTCAGGCATTTTTTACTGAGATATGAAAACCTTCTGCTCCTCCTCCAT
Organism: Peucedramus taeniatus; assembly: GCA_013400575.1. Lineage (NCBI taxonomy): Eukaryota > Metazoa > Chordata > Aves > Passeriformes > Fringillidae > Peucedramus > Peucedramus taeniatus. The sequence goes on along the minus strand of WBNO01014317.1, from coordinate 93,583 downwards.
ACCTCTCACTCCCCATTTCTCATTGCAGAACAGAAGCCTAATTTAAAGTGAAGCTTTAGGGGAAGAAGTTTTCTTTTTTCCTCCCATTAATCCTCCTCACCAGAGTAAGAAACCCACTGTCAGCATTTAAATTGTGTTGCTAAAAGGCTTTACCCTGTGTTCTGGTTTGAGAAGCAAGACCAGCGGGACGCCCCAAGTCAGAAATACAATTTATTAGAAAAAGGGAAAATAAAACAAAAAGGAAACAAAATACATGCAATAAGAAAACCACTGACAAAGTCAGAATACAGCCTGACACCCTGTTGGTCAGGGTGTTGGCAGCAGTCTGCTTGCAATGGTGGGTGCAGTGCTCCTGGAGTAGCAGTGTGGCTCTGTTGAAGCAGTGGTCCTGGAGAAAAATCCAGTGATGGATGGGCCTGCTCTTCTCTGGCAGTCCAGTGGAGAAGGCTGTCTTGGTATTCCAATCCTCAGGTTTTTTATCCAGGTAGAGAGGTTTGGCTCCTCCCCCTGGCTGGAGCATTTCCCAATGGGATTAAAGAAGCTTATCAGTGGTATTCAAATGGCCCATTAGCAGAAAACTTATCCCTGGTCCTGGAAGAGATAAAGAAAACTGCTCTTGGATGGTTTCTTATCAGCTGGCTGATCAACAGAAGATCCCCCATCCCAGTTCTAAGGGATGGTAATAGAATACACCTGGTTACATCTTGCACTGCAACCCATGACACCCTGCATGCAGCAAAACAGCTGCACGTGGACAACTGCTCTCATTTCCTTCTGTCCTAATTCAGTTTTCAAAATTCTGAGGGGTTTTCTTCTGCAGTTTCTGTGCAACACCTTCAAGCTGAGGTGGCCTTGGCTTTTTTTACCAAATCATTCCTTCTGTTCTCCTCAAGAAGGATGGGGTTAGTGGCAGCACCAATCTTCCTACACATTATGACATTGTGCTAATCAAGCTTTACAGCCTGGTCATCTCATTAACTTGAAGTCCATGCTACAGTTGTTGCCTGAGTGCTGCACTGAAGTCCTTAAAGGGCTTTACAAAAGTCATGTGAGTGTTAAATGATCCATTTTCATAACATTTTCCCAAGTAATTTAGATATGGATTTACACCACAACTGTGGTACTGTAGCTCAACAAAACTACAATTTTGTGGGGCCCAAATGATGTAATTTCTGATATTGAGGAAGCTTTATGGTAATGGCATTCCAAAATGTCTTAAATTAGGCAGCTACAAATCATTGGTTACTCTGAACATTTAAATTTAAGTGATTTCATTAAGCCTAATATAAAAGGAGCCTGCCAAATTAATCTCCTCTTGGATGCCAAAATTGAATGTTTTAGGAATAATATTTTTAAATACAGATGATTATACTTAAAACAATTAAAGCAATCTCAAGGTTCATTCATTTTAAAGACTTTTAAATCATTCCAGTCTTGAATCTAATTTTAGACTTGCAAGCATTACTGAAGTGACTTGAAGTGTTTAATGCAATACATATGGGATGGTAATGTTGATAACCTCCCCTGGGCTAGGCTGAAAACAAATGGGATTTTGCAAGTTGTGCCTGGAAGAACAGTTCTTTCCCTAATAATTGAAAATCAGACAAGTTTCAGAGGACTGTTATTTTTGTTAAATTGATTATGAGCTTCTTAACCAAATCTGCCTTACTATGCTACCACATTTTCCTTTCAGTAGGCATTTAATACACACTGATATTCATCCAGTGATTCTAAGAACTTCAAAGGGAATGCCACAAGCCAAGGAAGAACCAACCTTTAAGAGGTTGCCTCTACACATCCACATTTCCAGAACTTCACAAAAACCTTATAAAAAACATCCCACAGCAATAATACCACACTTTTTCAAGTTTGCTGTTAATTTTCAATGACTAATTCATCTTTAATCCCTGTAATTAGAAAGAATGAGTCTTTGATAACAAGGAATTCTTCAGCCCTGAAACATTGCTAAGTTGAAGACTGACAACCACCCATGCAAAGTTTGTGTTCATGTTTCTGGTTTGAGATTTCCTGTTCATGTGACCATAATGTGCACATTTTGCACATTCCCACCTTCCTGTCCCTACTTTGAAGTACCTGTGATCCCAACTGTAAATGCAATAATAGAAAATAACTTTCTTTTAAATAACCCTTTATGTTCATTCTATGCAATAAATTCCTTGAGCAGCTTTTCACTCTTGCTGTGGTTACAGATCAGGGCTGCTTGCCAAATTATTCCTTGCTGCAAGGGGAACAAAAGGCAGGGAAGAGCTTGAACTAGGCAAGAAGAGAACTTACACTGGTCCTGTTCTCAGTGACAGCAGCTAACTTGGCATAAAAATGGGCATGGGGGGAGATAACAGCCTGCCTGCCATTTCCATCCTTCCCATCCTCCTTATCCCTTCTGGAACACTCTGAGCTGGTGGAGGGGACAGTTCTATGTCAAACCTCATGTTCTGTTTTGTTTTTGCAGCTGACTGAATTACTGCAAAGATGGCAGGTGATGCAGGAATATTGCACCCATATCCCATTTCCACAGAGCCAGAGCCCAGAATTCCTGTCTTCTGCAGTTATTTGTAAAATAAAGCAGCTCACAATGCTCTCTGTCTGCCCCTGCACTGGAGTGTCACTCCACCTTCACTTTGTGCAAACCCCAGGTTTTCAGCCTGAAAAGTTGTAAGAAATGGAAAGAAGTGGGTTATCAAAGTGGCTTTAGACAAAGCCTTCTAATAGTGTTGACTTCCTTTCTAAATGTTTGTGTTATGCCTCTGCATACAATGTTTAGGCCTAATTTTACTTTTGAAACAACATTATTTTCTACAACTCAATTCAAAAGATGTGTTTTTCCCCCTAACCCCCAAATCATTACAACATACCTAGAATCTGAACATTCACCTGTAATTATGAAAATTACCAATTGCTCAACATTGTAAAATACATTGCTTCTGATCCTGACCCAATATATAACCTAGACTTATCTTCAGTCTTGTCATGCTTCATGTGGGTGTGAACTGCTTCTATTTCACTTGCAACCTTCAATTTAATATAACAGTAACATCTAGAAATAATCCCTACTATTTATCTTACTGTGGATTGTAGATGAATCTTCTGTGACTATATTAGTAGGTATAGTATTTTAATTTTTGTGAAAAACAATTTCTTGTTGTCACAGTGTGGCTGAAAATTATTTTCTAATCTCTGTTCTCTCCAGCAGCATGCCAGGGTTGGCTGGGATTTAAAACTTAACTCTTTTATTATTGTTTTTCCTTTCATTACAGCTTTGAAGAGGGATTTGGGTGAGGCCAAAGAATTATAAAACTTTGCTAGGAAAGTTATAACTGAGAGGAAGCATTACAAAATAAACCTGATGGAGTGGAGTTTGCTGTTTAGTTTTGTAATTCCTAATGAGGAAAACAAGTGCATTCCTGCTGCAAGAGGATAAAGATTCAGCCTCTGCTGCCTCTTTCTGACTACAAAGAGAACCCAGAGGATGCAGAGTTTAAGCAGGAGTCACATTATAACTGTTTTAACTACTGGTGAGACCATGAGTATCTCTGCTTTAGCTGAACTCCTTCTTTTGCTTTCAGACTTGACTTCTCTGTCATGGATGGGGTTTGAAAATGCATATTAATTAGCTAAATTGGCCTTTTTTTTCAGCTAAAAGTCTTGGTTAGCAAACAGACACTGGCTACCCCATGGCTGCTCTCACAAAAGGAATTGTCCAGCTAAATGACAGTTTCCAGGTTCTCAAGGACTTCTTGAGGTCCCAGCATTGAGTCTACCTGATATAAATATTATCTTGACAGAAGAGTTATATTCTATCAAAGGCTCAAAGATTTCTTTATTTATCTTCCCTCTCCTCTCCCCCTCATTTTCAGCCACTCCTGGTCTTTGGAAGATGCTCATTTGCTTCAACCCTTGTTTTCTCTGGGCTCCTCTCTGTGCCTGCCCATTGCTGCTGCTCTGGGCAGGACATTGTGGAGTCCAGGTTCAGCCACTCTCTATTGTGATTTTCCCATTCTGCAACATAAACTGGAATTTGGGAAGAAGATATTCCCAGGACTCATTATCTCCATTATACACTTGGACCAATTAGTGATGCTTCCCAAGGTTTTTCAACACTGTGGTGTGTAAATGACCAAAATATCAAGCACATCTAATTCTATAATTCAAATTTATTTACCATTATTACTGTGCTAACCTAGACAAACCTGCTTTGTCCTGCTAGGTTCTGTCTCATTTTCACAACTTTTCTTTGCAGTTCCTTCTGGAAACATCTCTCTTTACAAATGTATCCAATTATGCTAAATCATCTTTTTGTACCAAGCTTTCCCAGTTTTCTGAAATATTTTTTATTATAAATCTATTACTTAGCAATGGGAACAAAAGAGTTTGTTAACTTGTCATTTGAAAATGTAAAATTTCCCTTTTTTTTTGTTACAGGCTTAAAATAACTGAACCACCTGTCAAGTTTTTCCCAGTCTTACAGTACAGCTCCTTATTGTTTGTATTTTACTAAAGGTGAATTGCTAGCTCTTTACAATTAAGTTGTAAAGAAATGTTTAAAGGAAAAGTCAACCCCTGCCTCACAGGGATGTGGCTTCCCACCGATGCAGATCTGTCACCTACATTAATTCTGCAGAATTTGTTCCAACAAACCCCTCCTTCCTTAAACTCTGCAGAGAAGGAACATGTCAATAATCAATTTAATCCAGTTGCTGGCACTAGGAGTTGTTCACCACAGAAACGAGGAATTTGTGCTTTGCAAAGCTGCCTGCTCTTAAGAAAATCCACTCTGATGAACACTGGTGGAAAAATGGCATTCTGTGAGTTTGCTTTGAGTGAGCCTATATAAAGCACACTGGTTATGAATTATTAATGCAATAAGCCAGAAGGCTTAAGAAGAAAAACCCTCTAGGAGAAGGGAAAAGGTAGCGTGGGAAGGCTTCATTTACATCAATTATTATTCAGCACCAGTGCATTTTTCACTCAGCATTTCGCTGTGGCAGGGCTGAGTTCTGAGCCTGGGAGTGAAGCCTGTGAGCTTCAGGAGGAGGAAAAGGTTGGGGAAGACATAGCCTGGGGAAAGTCACTGCCCTGGGCAAACTCTCAGGTAGGAGAATCAAAGGCAATAATCGCATCTTCTGATGGCTCCTGGCAGCGCCTCTCGTTTGCTCAGAGGTGTCAAACCCTCCACAAAGCCCAGGCTGCAGGACCAGATCAGCAGTGGCAGCTTTGGACAGAGCCCGGGAGCAAAGATTTGTCTGAAGCTGAGCAGGGAGAAAGTGTAAAGCCAGCCCTGGGATGATCCTGACTGCTTGAATTTGTGGGAGGGGATTTAACAAATAAAGGTGAGGACCCCGTGGATGAGGAGTTGTATTACAGAAATCCAAATAATTGGTAATTTGAGTGATGCAGCACCAGCCTTATCTTTGTCAAACTCTTTGAACTATACTTATCTTCACTCAAATAAAAACCACACTTTTTTCACTAGCATGAGCTCAGTTGCAGCAACCCATGCTAGAATTACTGCAGGGTGTAAGGGAAAGCTAAGGGGAAACAGAAAATCAAAATCTTGATTTCAAAACTAGGAATTATCTTTCCAACTCGAAAATGGAGCTGTAGTTTCATTTTTATCTCACACTGTGTCTTTCTGTTTTTAAAGGCAGCCCAGCACACTGACATCAACATTTGGCAGCAGAAAAGATGCAACAACCTGCATTTATTAATGCATTTCCAGACATTTTATGGAGAGAAGATATTAGTCCAGTTTGTTTTGCTAGGTGTTAGCAACACACTTGTACACTTTAATTCCTCTTACTTTTTTGCCTACAACGAAATTCACAGCTAGCAAATGAGTTGCAGGCCTCAAAGAAAACTAATCATTTGTGAAATAGTCTAGCTGGGAAACAATCCAGACTCCTCTTTTTCTTGCAGAAAGGAATGCAGAGTCCCAGATTTTTTTTTTTTTTAAGAAAGTAAAAATTACTTTGCATGAAAAACAAGAGATTATTTTTAAAATTTCCAGTGCTTTCTGTTTCCAGTATGTAAATCTGAGTATTTGCAGAATTTATTATACTTCCCTAAAGGTTCTGGAAATGTTAAACTAGCATTATTCAATTATGTAAAGCAGCAGGAAAGCCTTTCTTCTTTGTGTCTTGACATACATAATAGCATAAGTCAACATTCATGCTAATATTAATTGAAAAATGAATGCCATTTTATTATTGTTGTCAGAAATAATAAATATAAAACCCTGATTAAGTAGATAGACAACACTCCAGTTTCCCCACTTCATAAAATTATTTTTGGTGTTTGTTTATAAAGCAATTAGTCATGGGTCAAAATCAACTGTGCTAGGGAACTTTATTTAAAAGCTGGGCTAATATTTGGCCTCCTTTTATCCCACAAGGAAAGTTCAGGGGGCTCCTTTTCATGTGAAAACTTCCACATACATTTTAAAGAACCCCTCCTTCCCATGCCTTGATGGCTTTTACTCCAGACAACCTAAGTGCCACTAAAATATATGGACATAACAAAGATATTTCCTAGGGTTTTGAGGTGTTGTCTTGTCTGATAATTCTGTTTCAAATGAACACACTGAGATCATTCAGACTCTTGCCCAAAAGTGATTATAAATACATGCATAAATCTGAGAACACCAAAGGAACATCACAGATAAAATTTAGGCTCTTGAAGTCTAAGCTAACTTCTCACTCATTAAAATTAGTTTTAACTATGCAAGTTTAGAGAAGTAATAAATAATTAATAGACATATCCACAGCTCTCTCCAAACTCATTTTAAACACAATCATGTTCGGTTTAATCCTCAAATTATAAAATGTAAGCTAGGGATTGGTGGCTCTTCACTAGGGAGCTGAGGGCTTGCCTTGCCATTACCCTGACAGAATTGCACTGACCTGTGTGATGTTCCTGATTTTCATTATTAAAAGCAGGCTCAAGGCCAAGGAATGAGGTGAAAGTCACACCTTGGAAAAGAGTGTTAAATGGTGACATCTTGCTTCTTGATATTTATCTTAATCTTTAGTCTTCCATCTCTTTTTTTCATAATAAAACTCAGAAAGGTTGTTTAAAAACCCCTTATATTAAATAAAACCAGGTTTATTTCCTATCGCTGCAATTTTGTGGTTGCAACAAAGGATTATTTAGAAGGCTGTTCCCTCAAAAGAAAACACCATGAAATCCCTCAGTGTGCAAAAGTAGGCTCCTTTTCTCTTTCTTTTCTTTGAATTTTGCAGCAACTAATGCTAATTTTGTCCAATATCTTCATGATTTCAAACTGCAGCATGAGAGACACACCCTAAATACCTCCCATAAGAATGGCCAAAATAGATATGGTGGAATATTTTGCAGAAAATGCAGTCAGATATTGTAAAAAGTTTGTGCTAACTAACAGAGTAACTGTTCATATAACAGTTTTGATAGTAATTCAGTGTGAATTACACAAGCTATGATAACATATGTCAGCAGGGTGAGATTTGGAAAATTTTTCTTCTCTTAAGGTCCAGTGCTGAGGTGCTGTGTGCTCTTGGAAAGCTCTTTCCAGTACTGGTTCCTCAGCTTTATTTGCACTTTCTGATCACCCTTTCTGTGTAAAACATATTCTCCTGTTCCACCACCCCTCTTCATTCAGTCTGGTCTCTAAGAACCATAAAATATTACTTAAGTACCATGGGTTTGGGGTTGGGTCTTTGTTTGGGTTTTGAGAGTTGTTCTTTTTTGTTTTTTTTTTTCCCTGTGGTGATTGCACTGGAGATGATAAAAATCCTCCAGGGCACTAGAACATTAAGTTTGAAGTTTATTTTGGACAAAGGAGGAACATGCAGAGACTAAAACTGAGTTATGCATGCAGTGGGGTGGAATGCAGAGGTCCCAGTGCTTGGGGATTTCAAATGCAGCCCAGCCAATTCTTCTCTTCTCCTTTATCCCCCATTAGGTGAGAATAGGAAGCTCTGGCAGAAGAAATCCACTGATTTTCCTCTCTTTTGCCTGAGTCACAACTGCATAGAAGGTGTCTAAAGTTTGCAAAGGCCTGTAATAAGGGAGTTCTATATTATTTAAAAGCTCTATAGTAAATAAACTAAGCATTATTCAAAACTTATGTTTGGATGTGTTTGCCTAACTCCAGTTGAGTTCTAACAGCAAAAAACCACATGGGCCCTTTTAATTGAGATGCAAAACATTTTAGTCCAAGGTAACCAAGATTTAAGTGCTTCACTACTGAGGTTGCATAAACTCCAGGAAACTCTTATTCATTAATGGGGATGAGGAAATTTACCCTCTGTAATTAACAAGTCTCATTGAAGAGATGTATTCCTCATCACCAAGGATTGTGAGAGAACATTGCACAAAAGCAAATGTCAGCTCTTTGTGACTCAGAACTAATTAATATTTCTAAAGCCTTTAATATATCACTGTGTTAAAAAATAGGAATCTTATCTTTCTTGGTAGTACCTTAGAAGGAAAGTAAGCTGAATAAGAAATCCACATGGCTTTATTAATTAGTCAGTGGAATAATTAAACCTTATTTTGCTGTATCCTTTCACTGCATCATAAAATGGCAGGACCTAAATCTATGTATAGCAGTTGGGGATTTGCCTCTTTTTATTCACTTCTCTCAATAAAATTAAGAAAAACAGTCTCATGTAGATTTCCTTAATGTCATTTTATGTACTCATTCTTTATGATGACTACATTACAATTCTTGACCTTACACAAAGTCTGTAAGTTCATTCCTAGCTCCTCTTTTGGTGCTGAACAAAGAGATTCCTCTAAACTGAAATTTGAAACAAATATCTGGGAATAGTTAAGAGGCTGAATGAGCAGCCCTGTTTTTAATGGGAAAGCAAAAAAAAGCAAAATCTTAGAAAGTCTCCTAATGGCAGCAACAGCTCCCCACATGGCCTCAGGTCCTGTTGCCAGGCAGGCACTGCCTGTCCCCACCAGGCTACTGAGAAAATGAATTTCCCTCTAAGGTTCTGATATAGCCTTCACATTATTTCAAGCATTTTACATTGAGAAGTCACAAACCAAAGTATTTTAGGATACCAGGACCTTGCATAAGTCCCTCAACAGCTTGGGAGCACAGCTGCATTCTGTGAGGAGGACTAGCTTTGAGCAACATGAACAAAAGCCACTGCACTATCTAATCTGGGAATAAAAGAGTGGGCAGGCATCAGATATAAAAGGGGGGGTTTATAAATTATTTATTTTTATATGATTATTTATATTTATATTAAGGTACAATGAAATTTGACTGACATTACAGGGAGGATGAGCTGACTGCAGTTTCCAGAAGGGGTTAATAAAGGAAGCATATTTTGGTGTGGAAAAGGGACCTCAGCTTCATGGGGAAAACAAGGTCACATGGATTTCAAACAAATGTTTTCAGCTTGGTGTCTGAACTTCCAAAAGCAGACAAAAAGTGAAAGCAGGTCAAAAGGCAGCAAAAGGTGGCAGAACAGAACTATTGTGAGGATTGAGCAGTTAATCACCTCCCACAAGAGGTGGATAAACTAAGAAGTCAATAGAGATAAGCAAGAAATTCTTCTGGGAAACAAAGATGAGGTAATGTGTGAAATGGGCACTTTAAACTGAATTAGCCTCCCTCTAGACTTTATCTAGAGTCAATCACTTACCAGTGTGTGAGTCAAACCCCTACATATCAGCTCAAGATTTGATTAACTGAGAGTAAGCCTTCCTAATGCTCATGCCAAGGGAGTTACTGGGGTAGGAGTAAAGCTCCAGAAGCCTCTGCAAAAGTCTATTACAAAATGTAGATTAAATAAGTCAAACCCCACTCTGACCTTCCTGCATTCCTGGCACATCTCAACCTTTAAGTTAATATTTGTTTGCATTCATTTTCTACACACACAGCTGGCCAGTAAAGGAGCCTGGGCCTGTGCACAGGGATTTTTGTGCTGCTCACCCTGGACTTGGGGCCACCAGGGACTCTGAAAGGGTGGGCAAAGCCCTTCCACACCACAGAGCTGCAAAGGTCATCTCTGAAGGAGGTGAGTCCTCAGTGTTTAAAATCCATGGATTGCTCCTGCTTCATGCTTTTTCAACAGGTTAGCACAAATTCAGGAGGAGACAGAGTTTATTGAAGGGCTCGATTGCAGGAGTAGAGGGAACAACCACAGCCAAAAGTGTTTTAGTTGAACAGGACTGAGGAGGATCTAGAGACTTGTGGGAAAGGTAAAGCCATGATTTGGCTTCATTGTGAGGGATATATCAGGGAAAAGTTTGCATTCTTTTACAAGAGGAAACTGCTGGATTAAGAGAAAAGCTGAAAAAATCTAATGCTCAATTCAAAGGAAGGAAAAAACAAGTGTTTATTCATAGGTAGTCTTCCAAGACCTGGATGGACTTGATCAGTAATAAGAAAAGCAGTATGAGATACCTGGCAGTAAGTTATCAGAAACTTTGATAAGCTTGTTGTTTTTTCCCTATTTTTATCTAAATCCAGGCCTACACACAAAGCAGGAACTGTCACCATACAGCCCAGAGCATCAGTGAGGTGGAAGGACAATAGGTTTAAATGTCAGAATTCTGCTTTCAGTTCTCCTCTCTACTATACTCCCTGTGTAAAATCTAGCTAAACTTTATTCCAGGTTTTATAAAACAAAACTTTTTCACTGTTATTCCTGTGGTCCTTTCTGTTGTCAGCTGGGAGCATTCAGAACAAACAGATGGCCTGTTGGCTAAACCAACACCCAACAACAGCTTGTTCAGGAAGGATTCAGAACAGGTTTCCAGCCACAAATTCAGCACAAAAAACAGCTCAGGCTGCTGGTCCTGCTGAGAGAAGGAAGATGATGAGGAAGGGAATTACAGGGAATGGATATGGCAGAACCTTTTCCAGAAAAGGCTGGAAGCTGTTCCTCCTGCTTAATACTAAAGGTTGTTTTTCCAGCAATTGTCCTGTCATCATGAACAGGGTATTTGTTTGGATAAATATGTCTGAAGAGTAGAAATAAAGGAAGGTAAACTCATGGGAAGGTTACAAAACATGGATCCAGGCTAAGAACTGGTTTCAAGAGGTGGTTTGCTCCATCCACTCGATTTTCCCTGGGTGGCACGGATGAATTGTGAATTATCACCTCATCTTCCGTAATTAACCACACCAAACTCCTGCACTTTTCAATATTCATCCATTACTGCCTCCACCACGACACGTTGTAATGGACATATTAAATGGCAGGAAACTGCTCCTGGTCTCAGTGCACGGAATAATGCATTCCCACTTCCAACCAGACAAGAAAATTAACAATCGGAAATGAGACGACTTGGAATAGGTATTTCTCATGAATCACTGACAAAATATTTTATGACCTCCTGTAAGATAAGAGGCAAGACAAAGGAGATATTAGTAGATTTGTTAAAAAGGAGAATAGTTTTGGCAGAATATAATTATTTTCTGTTTCAGAAGTACCTATGGAGAAAAAGTTTCCCTGGAAAAGAGATGGTACAATATTGTAAAAATCAGTGCCCTTCATGGCAGGGAAGAACAATGCATCTGACTCCATGTTATCAGAAGGCTATTTTATTATTTTATACTATATTATGTTAAAGAAAACTATACTAAACTATACTAAAGAATAGAGAAAAGATACTTACAGAAGGCTAAACAGATAATAATGAAAACTCGTGACTCTTTCCTGAGTCTCAACACAGTTCATGTGACCTTTGGCCAAGAAACCAAAACAACTCACACTGGAACCCAATCAAGGCTCATCAGTTCAGGTAAACAAATTCCTAACACATTCCCCATAAGCACAACACAGGAGAAGCAAATGAGATAAGGATTATTTTTCCATCTCTGGCCTCTCTCTGCCTTTTCAGCTTTTCAGGATAAAAATCCTGAGCAAAGGAATTATGTTCAGTGAATGTGGGGACCACAGTACAATTCAGGCCAGACTCTTATCCAGTGTAAGGTCATTAATACACTCATTTAGGAACATAAATATACCCTTCATAATGGTTGTTTGCTATCAGATCTGAGCATTTTATTGCACTGTTTAGATAGATGCTAAATCTGAATTTCCCCAAATTATTTCCTATATCTATGTATTTACTTTTCCTTATAATCCTTATATTTCCTTATATTTATATATTTAGCTTTTCCAGTGTTGCTGTACAGTAACAATAGCAGAATAGCAAACAGAAATAAAACTGCTGCTTTTGTGTTGGAAACATGATTTATCAAAGACAGGATGGGGAGAAGGGCAGAGAGGAGAGGTCTTAGCCACCACATTGTCTATTTTTACCTTTCCATTCAGAAATTAATTTCAGCAAAAGCCAATTCTTTTCCTGAATAACATTGACTGTAGCACTATAGAATTCTGAAACTGAGGAAATTTTGTTTAGAATTAATTTCTGAAAATGAGAAAGGTATTAAGTATCTTATTTTTCCTTCTCTCCTGAATTTTTCATGGTCATAATTCCATAACATAGAAAGCAGAAAGATTCTCCTTCTCTTGCATTCCCTTCCCTTCCCTTTCCTTTCTTTCCCTTCAAGTAAAATAGTTCTGAGATTTTAAGTAAGAAAAGTGAAAATAGTATTTTTTTGAAACTGGGTGAAATGTCATTGACCATGGATGGATATAGATTGACAATGGTCTTGGCTTGGTTTTGTTTGGCTTTTTGTACACAGATGTAGAATTATCGATGATGGTGATGATGACATTGATGAGAAGATTAAGAAGAGGTGACTTTTAAAAGCAAATGGATGCTCTATGAAAAAAAAATTCAAAATATGTGAAATGAAGAAAAACAAATCTCTCTCTTTAAAAACCAGCTTCAAATTTTAAGAGGAAAAAATATGATTGGAAGTATTACATCTGGCAGATGCATTAGCTGCCTTGTATCCCTCACACAATGAGAAATAATGGTTCAAGATTCGTAGTCAGATAACTTAAGGTTTCTTTGTTCTTTGAATATGTAACAAATTGTTAAAACCCCTTAGGCTTCAGGAAAAAAAGCTTTTAAAGGTGTAGCCAGAAAATGCCAATATAACACCTCTTCTGTAGCTAAACTTTGACACACTGCATGACTGTGTGGTGTCATCAATTAAACAAAATGGACAATTAACCACAGGACACTGCTCAGGCAAAAGCCTTTAACCTCCTCCATTTCCTCATGGAGATGTAGTTGATATACCCAGAGCTGCACCAGGAAGCTTCTCTGTGAAATCTTGTGGTTTTTGCAATAACCCTCAAGGTACTCAAATATTTGCCCTGACCCTGTCTCTGAGAAAAACCCAGCCTCATACATTCCCAGGCTGTGCTGTGCACCAACCTGGGCAGGGTCAAACCACCAGGATGGAGCTCTCAGGAGAGCTGGGCAGTGTCCTCCTCCACAGCCTGCTGGTGAGTGGGCAGCCCTTGCCCCTCCTCAGGGGTCACTGGAACCTCTTTGGCTGCTGAACCTCCCTTCCCTAAAAAAATCTTCTGTCACCCACCCTGTTATGCTGGGATGACAGAACAGGTCAATAACACCCCCTGAAAAGACACAGGAGGAGAGCTGAAGGAAGGAATGTTCTTGTGAGAGAGGAATGGGCTAAAGCCCTCCCCTGAGGTCAGAGCTGGGGTGGTGGGAAGGAGTTCCAAGAAGATGTCATCATTCATAACTCCACAAAATATCCCCTAATTTCCAAAAATTCACTGGGTTTAATCTTTCCCACAGCAATAGTCTGATGCAGCTGTCATTGCTCTCTGCCATCTCATTTTCCCACTTGCTCTGATACTCACTAGGACACCATCAAAACAGACTTTCACCTGTTCTTTTTGTCTTATTTTTGCTCAAACCAGTCTTGAGCTACCTGTGGCAGCTCCCATCACTCCCAGACTTGGAGAAACCCAACAGGAGCATTACCCAGAGCACTGCTGCCATCTGCCATGCCACCAAAGCCTGGCTGACACAGCAGCGTGGGCTCTGCCAGAAGGGAAGCCATCTGTGACAGCCCCTCTGCCAGACTGCCCTCCTTTCATGGATAACAGCTGCTGCATTCAGAGCAGGGCAATCAGAGCTTTCCTCTCACAGCCCTGGCTGATTCCTGGCTCCATCCTGGAGCATGAATGATGAGGATTCAGGAAGGGAACCTGGGCATGGGGTGGTGTGAAGGACACGGTGGTGGATACGACTCGGGCCTCTGGTGAACATCTCAAGGACAGCCACAGTGTGTCCCTGCTCCTCTCTCCACCAGCTGCTGCAGCAACCACACACATCCAGACGTGGTTGGATGTGGATAAGCTAAGAGCACTGGAAACTGGACAACAAACCTGCCCCTGCTCTCCACTGAGGAACATGTACACAGGCCTAATAATGTAAGTTTTTACCTGATCTATTGCTAATCAGCTGCTGAAATGGCCTCTGCTCATCTATTTTAAGTGAGGAGTCACAAATGACCTTCTAAACTATTTGGTAAGAGGAAAAAACATGGTTAGAATTTTATGATAGGGTAGGCAGTCTAAGGAGAGACAGATGACACAACAAAGAGGAAAAAGAGTTCTAACTGTGATCTAAGGTGATTTTCCCAGAGGCTGAAGTGACTGATCTCAAATGATTCTCCCTCCAGCTGCCACCAGATCACAAGATCACCTCAGCTGTTCCACCAAACATCTGATGATTGCAGTTTCACCCCATTCTGTTGTCACATCTGTGGCTGTGGCAAGTTTTAGCAAGACAACGTAAGAAATAGCAAAAACACAGTAAAACCAAACAGTTTTATGCACGGGATCTCTTAAGGGTCAAAAAAAAATTTCTTGCTAAACACAAGTTTTATGAGCTGGAATTCAACTCCCCCTTCTGTAGTCCAAGCAATGGCACATCCATTTCCTCAAATATTTACCTTATCCATAACAGATTTGCTGCTCTCCTTTTCAGTTGAACTGATACTGGAGGGTGCAAACGTCCTTATAATAATTTATGAAAGCAGTGAAGAATTAATTGGGATTTGCATTTTTCAGTTTGCAGCACTATAAGAGAAAACCAAGCACAAAGCAAAAGACAGATGAAACTTTATGAGCCTTGTTTTCATTAAAGAATAATGTTCAAATTTCAGCTCTAAATATTTTCTTTTCTGAAGAAACACCTGGCCAAATTTCATCCAGAAAAAAGAAAAATGTTCAGGAATGCAACAGAAAAAGGGTGATTAAAATATGATCATGTTTTCAAGAGTGATTTTGTTGGGAGAGCCAGATTATGTAACAAACAATTATGGAAGATATTATGGAACTCAGTTTTGCTTGATTTGCCATTGAGGAACAGCAAACTCTGCTTACACTAGCTTTAGGACTTTTCAACCACATGCTTTTTTTCTCCTGTTAAAATTAACAAAACTTTAGTTTAAGGAGTTTAGGGAGAACCTAAAAATGCACTGTCTGGGCCACTCAGCACCACAGTGCAGCCCTTAGGAATATCTGTTCCACAGCCAAAAGTGCAGCTGAAGTTCATGCAGCCAGGTTATTTCTGAATTAGCCAGAGCAGTGCAAGGCTCAGTGCAGCTGGGACACGTTCACACAGCTCCTCAGAGGCAGATTGAGCAGCTCTGAGCACTGAACACCTCCAATGACAGCATAATCAGTGCTTGACCTGCCTTGTTTGAGGCCAGCTCAGTGAGATCTGTGCTTCAAAGGACAGACCAGACCTCCTCTTGGAGAATAACTCCTAAATCAACTCTCAGAATGAGTCAAGGCAAAAGGAAAACATCACACAGAGATACAGAGAAAAAAGTGGAAAGTGCACTTTTAGCTGTTTCAGACCCTCCTGGCAATCACATTAGGAAGTGAGGCTCTGTTTATAGAGGGAGTTCTCAGCCTTGCATTCCTGAATTCTGTGGACAAGAGCAGCATGAATCGCCTCTCTTTGATATCAGGAGACCAAAGTGCTCCTCCAGACACATTGATGTTATGGGACATCTTGCTTGTGCATGAAGTTGTGCATAATGAGACTTCATAAGTTTAAAGAGCTACCCCTGATTTTCTCTATTTGACCACATCCAGTTATTGAATTTCCCTGGTGGTAGAAAGCCCTGGCTGTCTGAACAGGCAGTGGTTTTGGGTATCTTAGCACTCTGATCCTTTCTTCACATCATTACAGTGACACTGGGTGAAGCAAGGGTCACAGGGGATAAGTATTGTTAAAAAATTCATTCTGAGTTCTTTCTAGTTGTATTATTGAGCCATCATCCTTTAAGCTGCTCACTATTTATGATGTGCACAAAATACATAATTAATTATCCAATTCAACACTAGCACTGTGGCCTGTGACAGACTTTCATTTATCTAAGCATGTTTTCTCTTTCTCTGGGTTTATGATGCTGCCTAAGAAAATTAATTTGGCCAAATTCCCCCAGAAGTTCAAGGGAACAAACCACTCCTTCATTTCCACTGGAGTTATTGTTATTTGATTTGAAATTTTCCTTTTAACAAAGAATTAATTTGCATATATTACCATCTAGACAGTTCTAAAATCAGAAAGCTAAAGAAATACAGATACACATTCCAGTATTTTTAACTAAAAAGCCAGGAAGCAAGTTCTGACTACAACTGCTGTAAGAATGAAAGTGCTGCAAACAGAAATAATTATTAATATCTCTTTGATGAAGGTGGGGAAAAGGCCCCTGTGGATGGAATAGTGACTTCACACACACTGGTCAGGACTCAGAGTTATAGAAATGTAATTTCTATGCTTTTGGAGGCAAGACAGATAGATTTTGTTTCAGATATCATTTCCAAATATCAGCAATATGGAGAGGAATGTGGCACTACAAATAACAGTAAATAGATATAGTCAGATATTAATCATGTCTGCAGTAATATCCCAATTCCTTATGTGTATACACTTTAATTAAATAAAAAAATTCCACATGTTTATCTGACACTTTTATGCTTTCTTTCCTTTAGGTAATTCAGTGATATGCAACAAAATTTTAATTTAAAAACTTCATACTTTTGTTTCTCTCACTAATCCTCTATGGTCTGAAAAAAGATTCAAATTATCAGCTGCAGATACAAGATATTTAAAACTATGGGAAAAAAACAAACCTATAATCCACTGGCTACAGCTACCAAATAAAATAGAAATTAATCTCAGTGTTTTGCTTTTGATTAATTTTCTATCAAAGACTGAAATGCAAGAAGGTCCTAACTCCTGGAACTCTTCAAAGCAATTAAGGATCTTTCTCAGAGCTGGACTAGTAACAGCCAGAACTTGAGTCCTACTCTTGATGAAGTTCATGACAAAACCAAGTGAATTAAACAGGGACATTGGACAGTATCCTTCAGATTTCAGAGAGCTACTTGTACCATCTGCTTATTAATTCATACCCTCAGGACTTATTCTCAGGCTACAGCTTGTGAGCAGCTTTAAACAATTGACATTTTACAGCAAAAAGTCAACCTAGTCGAGGATATGATTTTTGTTGTCCCCTCCAAAATCTATGCCCAAGATTCTCTTGAACTTCTCAGAACAAATTAGAGCCTTTTCTAAAATTTTGTAAAGCAGAAAACTGTAATACACCACGTCTGTAAGTACCACTTTTTGTGTTGTATGATTCTAGCCCAATCAAACTTTGCTTGAGATGAAGTTCAAGCCCTTCTGCAAAATGACAGTGATGTGTAGCTGCAGCACAGCATCATTCAGGTTTGATCTGTTTAATTTTGTGCCAAGAAAGGATGCCACCCAGAAACCAAGTCATGGAGGTGTTTTCCCTGCCAGTACCAAAAGAGTAGCAGGGCACCTCTACAGAGACCCACAGTCCTTACAAGGTTTTATTTGCATTAGCACACTATAATAATGATTAATTTAGGATTGCTGCCACCCATTCATCATAACCCCTACCTGGAGACTGGAGAAATGAAATAGTCCTCCACCACTGTCCACATAAAACATAACTCTGAAACACAGGGCACTTTGTTCCCATAATGTTGGTGCCTGTCAGATAACATTGATGAATCTTGAACATTATTGTGCCCTGAAGTCCATTTCATTGCAGTTGTGGAGCTTAAGATGAACAAAGGTCTTGCCTTGTTTTTAAAGGAACACTTCCAGGATTGCTTGAAACACCAAACCCTTAGCAAATGGTTACAGTCCCAAAGTCAGACTATGATGTCTGGTCAGATATTTTGTACCTCCCAAAAGCTTCTGCTGGCTCAAGAAGATTCTTTAGTCTTAGACCTGCTTACTGCTGCTTGCTCCCCTCTGCACCAGCTGAATTGTTAGAAAAAGTAACAGATGAAGCTGCAAACAGGAGCTTCTGCTTTATCTGCTCAGAGCAGACAGTTTGCTAGTGCAACATGATAAAAAGTGTGGAAGGAATGATTCCATGGCATGGGATCCCTCCTGTGGCAGGGCAGTTTCAAATACTGGGATTCTCTCAGCAGTGCACCATAAGGCAGAGCTCTGCCATAAACACTCATGATAAATGCCATGATTTGCCAGGAAAAATGAGGTAGCCCTGAACTTCCACCCCTAAAATTCCCTAAACTTTCTTTTAGTATCATAAAGAAACTAATTTTTAATCACACCTTCAATACAGAACTGTCTGAGAATAACTCTCCATCTCTCTGTTGCTGCAAATGAAAGTAATGAGGGCTGACTCCTATGTCCAGCTGCTATGGAAATGATATTTTTTTTAAGTTTTAAGCTTCATTCACAGTATTCAGAAGTTTCTTGATATATTCATACACTGCCACTTGAATGAACCACAGCTATTTGAAATTATCAAATAAATATTTGCTTTAAAATGCAGCTCTGATTTTGATTTACTGTATTCAGGAAACACTGTCTGCCTTACAGAGACAGCAGTAAAACCAACACATCAGTGTTATTTTCCTTTGAGTGTGTGTGTTGAATCTGACCACTGACAATGTATCTGAAGGTGAATAAGTGAATTCATTCTCATACATGGTCTTATTTAGGCTGTCTACCTCCCCAGATAGAAGTGGATGCTATATTAATTCATTTTATTCTGCCTAAAGTGTAATATCTCACAAGACTGCTCAAACAGCATCACATAAATTAGAAGAGTAAAAACTTCTTTGTCTTTTTTAACCTTGATGCTACTGTATCCTATTGTACACAGAGGCTCAAGAACACACTGAGCCCCCTTCCAAGTAAAGCTAGTGCTTAAATTAAAATAAAATCAAGAAATTTACTGCCATATGCAGGTTGTCCTACCTTTTTTTTACAGCAATATCTACTTAACATTCCTAACCACCGTGGCTGTTTGTTGATCCTATCTGAGTTTTAGGGTTAGAGGAGATCTCATTATAACACAGCAAGTTTAAATACTGATAAGAAATCAGATTTTTGTCCTCAGAAAACATGAGTTTGAAACCAAATTTAAGGTGAATAATGAGAAATAAGTCTTCATGAATAATTGAATTCTTGCTGGTCTTGCACTGTTTTAAATGAGTGGCAGGTGATTAATCACTGTGATGAACTTCCTTCCTTGTTATTTTTCATTTACACATCTAGAGCTGGATGTTTTCATTTTTGGAAAACAGAATTAACAGATTAACAGGTGCCATTCAGGATTCCTTAGTCTTTGCCATAGATTTTAATTGTTGTTTTTAAATGCAAGACTTATCTTCAAAGGAAAAGAACACACATGAACATAGAACTTGAAGCCCTCTCTTTTCCATATGAATGGCTGTTCTCTGAAGCCAAGGTACAGACCTTTTGGCAGATCTGGTTTTGGCAGGTTCTAATCAATTCAATGTCCACTAATTAATCCCAGTCTGTATTCTTATTTTTTGCATGATAAATCGACTTTCCTTTCTGCTGAAGGTACCTGGGTTTTACTCCTGCTCACATACACATCTGTGTTTTATATGGCCCCATGCTCATGTTGGCAGCAGAAACTCCTGGGACTGGCTTTAAAAAGTCCATAAGGAATGAATCTGAAGGGAGTCAGAGCCACAGAGCTGGGGGAGCTCTCTAATCTGGCTGCAGGTCTCAGTAAAGTGCAGGGGAGAGCTCAGTACTGTAAAAATGCTGAACAAAGAGGTTTGATATGAAGAGAGCAGACCTTCTGCAGCTCAGAAAAGCTGCATCCATTCAAAATATAATGCTAGCTAAATTAAATATCCCATATAGAAGAAAGAAACCTGTAGGACATGCTGGAAAAAACACCAGGTGAAAGGGAAATCCAGATCCCTTCTCAACCTTGAGCTGATTCTTGTCTTTAGGGAAAAGTTCTTTAAGTTTAACATACAAATTCTCTGTGCAGGGCAAAGTGTAAATAGGATGCAATGCTTCTTTGGAGTTTATTATATACAGCAGCCATGCACCCATCACTTCTGAAGAAATTGAATTAAAGCTTACTGGCATCCTTAATCACATCAATGCTCATTTCCATCTTCTCCTATAACAACTCTGAAAAAGTTTACAGAAAAAAAGAATAGCGCTTTGATAATGCAACAGAAATAGAAACCAAAAAGGACACTGGTGTTGAAAAAGGGTAAAAGCCTGCCTCTAATTGATTTTAAACTGATGACAAAGTGAAAGAAGCAAGATTTGTTTCAACCAGATGTTTGTTCTAGAGCTGTTACACCATCAAAAAAAAAAAAGAATGTCTCCTGAATATTTACCAAATGAGAATTGATGAAAAAGCATTAAAGCTGCATTAAACCTTTTACCACCTCTGCTAAATTAGAGTCTCAGAGCTTGCAAGAGGACTGCCAAAAATTCATATTTTGATCACAGGCACACACTTTGAGGAAGGGTTATGTGTAATCTGGAAAAATCCTGGTTTCTAGTGATCAGGGAATTCATGGCTTTCATAGGGCAAAGGTTTAGAGAGCAACTAAATTATAATTCAAGTGTTGGGACAAAAACTGTGCATCAGGACAACCTAAACAGTGATCTGATATTCAGGAAAGCACCAAATACCTCCAAAGTCTTATGAACATGGTGCTCTTTTTAAGTCACTGAAACTACCTGTCAATTTTGCAGGGGAAAGCTGTGCTTCAATTTCATGAAAACAAAGGTTTAGAGGGGTGAAAAGGGACTATTACTGCTTTCAGTTTATGGGCAATGCAGACAGGTTTGGGGGATGGGGAAGACCATCTTCAAAACAGAAAACAAAAGAAAAATGGGAATAATTTTTAAGAAATCCCCTGATAGACCTGATTCCAAAGCCAGTTTTAACAAACAGACTGTGCAGCACATAACTTAAAAACAACTGTATGAAAAACCAAGGTTAGAAGCACATGCTAGGAACTAAAATAAACAGAAAAAAAAGTTCAAAGTATAGCATTTTAGAGCCATTTAGAGCTATTCATTCTTAACTCTCCTCTCTAATGATATTATGGGATGTTGGTATGTACAACCTGTCAGTAACAGAAAAATTAAGGTTATAAAATTTTCATTTTAAGACCCTGTTAACTTAATTTACTCTAAATCTGTGCTGTTGCACAGAAAAGTAAGGCTACATTTCCTTTTAATGAGGAAATCTCCCAATGATATTAATAAACAAAATCAATGAAAAACCTACAAAATTTTGGTCCTTCTAGTCTGATGGATTGAAACCTATTTGGCAAGATGAGAGAAACCCATTGGTGACCACAAATATTCTTGCCTTCACACTGTTCCTTTCTGCAGCTCTGTTGTAAAAATAACATCACTGTTTGCTCCTGCATTCATATATTTTCTGATAAATTAAAACAAATCAAAAATCCAAAGATTGGATTTTCTTAGCTAGAGAGCCACAAAGAAATAATCTTAATAAATGTTTCATGGCAGTTGCTCTATTTATCTGCTTTTTAAATTATTAATAGCACAAGGCAAACCACCTCTTAGGGTCCAGCAATAGCTGGTGTTAAGCTTGAGAAGCAAACAAACACTTCTGAGGAGGCCAAAAGTCTGGCAGAGTTACTGCTTCCCATAAAAATCTGAACTAGCTTCTATGGTGAAACATTTTCCTGAAGATTGGACAAGAGCAGGTGACTACTGCAGCTCCTGAAATAAAGCCCATTCTTCCAGCTTTTGGACAGACTCTGTGCCCACTTTGCAGGAATTTAAAACAAGGACAGCCTTGTAAGAGCAGTTCTGAGGGAACTGCTGAAGTGCTTCCTTTGCCCTGGATGAAAGGCACAGCCCAACACTGCAGCAGCAGAGAGCCAAATTCCAGGGACTGCAGCCTGCCAAGCACACAGAGATGTGCATTACAATTCTGAATTTAGCCACTATCACCTACATGGGTCTTGCTTTGAATGCAAATGAACTTTTGAATGGAATCTTACAGTGGTGCCTGGGGTCTACACGTGAAAGTCAAACACAGCCTGAGCACATCCTTCATTGGCAACCACAAATTCTTTTGCTTCTCTATCTTTTCTCTGTATTTAATTCTTTACCAAGAATAATGCATTATGCTATAAATACTCTGATTTAACTATCAGTAAGGGTCTCCTTCCATTTATTCATAGAGTGGCATGCAAAGTAATTACAGAAGGAAACAACCATAAGCACTTGACATGCTGATAAAGGCAAGCTGGTAGAACAGGGTGCTGTAAAGTCTGGGTGTGTATTGACAATATTTGTGATGTCAAGACAGCATTTTTACATTTATTGTGAGGGGCTTGCTTACCACATTGAACACACGTGCAGGGTGTGCTGGGTAAGTCAGGGATTTTATATCCATTTGTTCATTTATTGTTCATTCTGCAGCTCCTCCTGGGTGACACTTTGCTCTGTATCTCTTTGCTGTACACAGTGCATTGAAGGCACTCTTAGTGACAGATTAGGGTTTTTTAATAACTTTAAGTTTCTCTTCAGCTACAAATACAGGCCCTGACTTGTGAGCAAGAAAATAGAGCTTTCCACAGTTTGGTGCTTTCAGCTTTTTGTTGCTTTTTATTTTATATCCCAATTTTTCCTTATGATGAAACATCCTTCCCTTCAAGAGGAAGATAGAACAGCTTTACTGCTGGAAGGTGGCAACTGTCCACCTGCATTCAGTTTTTCACTCTGCTTGGAAACAAAGCTTTTAAGTTAACTTGGTCCTTTCTCTTTTTAGAATGTGTCCAACAACCAACAGCTCACAGAAAAAAGATCCAAGCATCTCAATTCTTTGCTCCTTGCCTGAACACAGCAGGTTCCAGGCATGCCCACGTAGTGACCCTCAGTTCCCTGGAGGGGAACTTTGCAGAGCCTCATCAAAGCTCACACTACCAAAAAGCTGTAACTGTTCTCTTAGGGTGGCTGTAACACTTCTCTTAGAAGAGTTAGACCTGCAGAAAAATAAACAAGATTTATATTTAAGGCTCTACAATGGAGTTGACACTAAAAGTAGCTACTGAAAATCTTTGGGCAGTGAAAGGAGGAGACCTGGAGGAATTTAGATACCAGCATAAAAACTGTGGAAGCAAATATTCAAAGAACCTGAAAAATACCTTAAATTTTTTGCATCTTGCCTGAAAGTTTCCCACCTAAATATTATAACTACCTGGATGTTTTTCCCCATTAGACAGCATTATTTTACTTCAGTGTTTATATAGAGGAGTGGAAAGGATGGGTCAGATAGACAAGAGGGTCAAGAATTTGGCACAATCTCACTTCTTTTTCATGTTAAATACTCACAGTCTCCTAGTTTGCTTGCTGACTCTACCAAAGCTCTGAAGTATTAAAAAACCCCAGTATAACTGAAGTTAAGGGCTTGCATAATCCTTTTTCTAAAGATGTAAGATATAGCTATGAACCTGCTGCTCACTTGTAATACCTGCTGTGATCTGCAGTCCAGCTGCAGTTGTCAACAGGATAAACACAAGACATCCTCATGTATCTATTTGTGCATGACAGCTGTGAAAAGAAGATTATAAACCCCCACTCTGCCACCAGCCTCACAGAAGGGAAGCTTTAAATGACACAGGAAAGATAATGCTAAAAAGAGATTTTTGTCACAAGGAAATAGCCTGCACCAACATCACACTTTTGTCTAATTTTTCATAAGTATGTTTATTATCTCAAAACTTTTTAAAGTCTTGACATTTTTATGGTTTCAGGTTCATTGCCCAGATTAAGCCTAATCTCCCCCCAGTATGTATTTAAAGTGGGATTTGTGGCTTTGGCTGCATGATTCCTATTGAAGTTAATGGGAGCCAGTAGGCCAAATCCTCACATGCTCTTTTATTTTTCTCCCCATGTGTGTTTAACTCTTCTAAACAAATAAACCTGAGCCTAATAATTAAATAAACAAAATCCACTTCACTATTTCAACTGATGAATTAGGCTTCCAGCATCACCTGATAAGATTTATGAGACTGCTGAAACAAGATCAATTAAAAAAACCCAACCCTAATTTTATGACAATAAAACTGCAATGGCTTTTAAGGAATAAAGGACTTCCCCTGACCTACAAGCTGATTGCAGCTGGTTTGAATGTGTGTAAGTTGGTGCTTGTCTGGGTGTGTGGGTTGGTTTTTTTTGTTTGGTTTGGTTTTGGGGTTTTTTGTGCATGTAAGCATGTGTGTGTGTGGTTTGTTGGTTGTGGTTTGGTTTTGGGGATTTTTTTTTTTTTTTTTTTTTTTTCCTAAGAAATAAGATTTTTAAAAGCTTCATGTTTCTTTTTTAAGCATATTTTACTTCTGACCAAAAAAATAACATTAAATATTCAGACTGCAATTTCTACAGGAACAAGATGAAATTTGTAAACCTCCATTCCCTGCTGAATAGAGAGCTGAAATTATTTTATGATTAGGTGAGACAACATTTCTGACCTCCTATGTAAATAAAGGTGCCACACCTCAGTTGCCCAAACTGGGAACAGGTTGCCCATAGAGGTCACGGTTGTCTCATCCCTGGAAATGTTCAAGGACAGGCTGGATGAGACCCTGAACAACCTGACCTAGGGGGTGGCATCTCCACCCACTAGGAGATGGTCTGGATTTGTAGGATTACAAAAAATCTTGCAACACCTTAAAACAAACCCTAAATGAGTTTGCTCTGGAAATGAGGACTCTTTAAGAAGGAGACTGGAAGATATGGATTAACTTATTCTGTCATGTCCATCATTTTGACAACAGAGCAGCAGCTGGCAAAGCCTGCAGATCTGGAGAAGTACCTGCTTGTATTGGGACAGAAAATGGCAAGTCAGGGCTACCTAAGGCAAATTGCACTCAGTAGCTCTCCAGGGCTCTGACATTTATCCCTGAGTGAGGAGTGGAGGAGCAGCTCACTGGAATATGTGAAAATGACTGCCTTGATAGATTCAGTTTTGTCCACATTATGATAGTTTATTATAATTTTATGTATGTTATGTATTTTCCATTCTTCCTCTCAACGTGATGCCCAGGCCACTCTGAATGATTTGTGTTGAGTTGGTATAAATGTGTGCTGTATGTGATCACTCCACTGCCTCAGGGAATAAAGGTGTAAAGTGCTGGTTAACATTCCTTCAAACATTTTTCATTGCTTCTTTACTGTGATAATCTTTCCTGACCCCCACACTAATTTCATTTTAGAATCTTCCTGAAGGGAATAGCTGGAGGTGTGAAATAGCTGGAGGAGGATAATGTGACACCTTATTATGAAGTAGCAGTGTGAATGTTGTCAGCTTGGTCCCTGGTTTTAAAAAGGAGTACAACACTATACACGAGCTGCATTTTGAACAGATGGACCTAGTCATACATACAGCATGAAACCCAGCCAGATTTAATACATATGACCCCCCTCTAGATCTAGACATATTGTTTTTTCATCCTGCTGCTTAGTAGGCACAAATATTTGCAGCATGGATAAGCAAACACCCATCCCATACACAACCTAGATCTTTATCACATGGAGCTGATTCCAAAATGTTCACAACCTATGAATGAGAAAAATACAGAAGTGCAGCCAGACAAGTGCAAAGAAAGACAAAGAGACTATTGATCAGTCTGACCAAACAGCTCCTGGTTGATATTCCCACAGCCTGAGTGTGTGCTCAGTTCCCCCTGGACAGCTGATAAACTGCTGTTCATCAATTGTAGCACAAAACCACAGCAAGGACAGCTCTCTTTAGTGGCTGAATATTTCTGAGTGGGCACCTTAAACTTCCACCATGAATACCCAGAGACCTGGAGACTGTCTAAGGATCTTTGCCTTAGACACCTGGCATAGCTGTGTTACTTTTCCATGCAAAGAAGCTGAATTCCACACGATAAGGCTGAAAATTAGACCTCCCCAAAAATTTTGGTTGACAGCAATGATGGTCAGCAGATGTTTGAAAGAAAACCACCATTCCATCTGCTTCCCTTCCTTCTTCCCTCTGTCCCTTTCAAGCTGTTTCCCCCTTCTCTTTTTTTTTTCTTTCTCGAGGTGTTATTCTCTGTTTTATTATTAATATTTATCTGTGTAGCATACAAGCATTTTTAGGATGTTGAGCAATCTTTAGGGTCAGCCCTAAGTATGATCCACTTGAGGATCACACTCTGAATAAACCACACAATCATGGAACAGATAAGGTTGGAAAAGACCTCTAAGATCCTCAAGTCCAGCCATTAACACTGCACTTCCAAGTCCACCACATCTACCAGTTCCTAATTTTCCTTTTCTAACTCCCATTACTGTTTGAAAACATTGTCTGGTGAACCCAACCCAGATTCTTTACTTCACATTTTGAAGCAGGAAAATATTGCCAATGGCTGTGCTCATTGCTGCTGCATCATAGCACATACAACATAGAAATGTGTGTTGTCTTTTTCAGAGAAATAACATTTGACAAAGTTTGAAAGTTAAAGAATAAAACCCTTAACTAGAAAATTTACCTGGAGTCCTGTGGGAGGTAAAAAAAAGAGCACAAATACAGAATAGTTAAAAGGCAATCCAGAGAGAGACTGATATATCTGATTAAGACTTCATGAAAACCAACAAAGACAGTGAGCTGAATAATAAAGTATTCAGAAGGAATGCGCTTAAGCAAATTATTTCTATTTATGGAAACAGAGAGCTGCTAGGAGATATAAAGTCAGAAAAATCCTGGCACAGATAGAGGAAGCAATTAGATTGTGACAGACTTATTCTTGCCATTATAAGCACAATGGATAAGTTACTTTTAAACCCGAGTTACCTGTGCAGCTTCCACTCTTTTCTGAATGATGGATAATGTATAAATCAGGTTTTAGTGTACCCATCACTGTACTAGTATGTGACACATATTATAACAAATACCTCTTACACTGAGGAGGAAGAAAAAGTCAATAATTGATGGAATTAAACTAAACTTCTGCAGTTCTGGTGCTAGTACAAACTAGATACCTACTGACTTGACTAGAGCTGCACCAGAAGCTGCACCATTCATGCCCAGAGCTTCAGAGTAAGTTGCCTACAAAGAAATTGCCATTTCACATGACCTAAGCTTGAGCTTCCTCTCCAAAACACAAAAGGTCTGAACAGCAGAAAATTTTTCCTTCATCTGCCTCAATTTGCACCAGCTTTCTTCAGGTAACTCATTGTTCTCTGAAAAGAACCTAAATTCTCACATTACTTGAACTATAAAGTATTTCTTTCAAACACTGGGACAAAAGGAATATTCAAAACCAATGATGCACCCACAATTGTAAAACTCAACCTGTCCAGTGGAAAAAGCCGTTCATGTGGAATTTGGAAGACGTTTACAGAACTGCAGCTGAATTCTACTTTTTAATATAAACCATCTCCTATTTCAGAATTGAAACTGTGTGGAGAGATGTTTCAGTTATGCCAGTGATAGTTCCACACTGGTAACTAACCATGATAAGCTAAGGCTGAAGTAGCCACATATTTCTCCTATCAGAAAACCTACTCATGGGAGAGAGCCCAGAATCCTAATTTTACAGAAATTAAGACTCTATCGTGGAAAGGTTAGGAAAAAAAATCAAAGTCCTGTTACAGGACTTTCCAGTAACAAAACACAGTGCTTTAACTATTGGAGGGCCATAGGAATGATTTATGGCTGTCACTTGGTTGCAGAGCCTGAAGATTCTGCCCAAGATCTCCCCTTCTACTGCTCTGTGCTTCCATTCTCACACAGGGCAAGACCCAGTGGAAAGCCTCATAAAAAAGAGGTTAAAAACCTACTGCACAGTCAAGCAACCTGTGCAGGGTAAGAAAGGCTCTTCTCTGTGTCTCCCTTCTGTCAAAGTGGGATAGTCACCTTTTCTTTACCCATTGTTCACCTATTTCAAGCACCATGGAGTCGTGATTTTATTTTAATTAGCACAGTAGGCCCTGATCTAGGGAGTGTGAGCTGCTGGAATATCAATGATCTTGTAATGCTGCCATTCAGAAAGGTCTCTGTGCTGAAAATCTGGGAGCCCTGGGGTAATTTTTCTCCATCCTGAGTGTAACAGCAACCCTTACCCACCCAGACCAGTTCCACCTGAGGGTTCCACTCTCAGCACAGGATCTTTGCTTCAGCAGCAGCTCCTTGCCCCTCTCTGTGCTCCCACCAGCCCAGGCCAGGAGCCAAGCTCAGATGGAGCCTCCAGGTGGGTCTGGTTTGGGAAAGCAGTGCCTCCAGAGAGGTGATCTTGCAGCCCTGATCATTTCTAACACTGACCTCCCTCCTCCCAGCACTGCCCTGCTCCTCTTGCCATGCTGCCAGCATCTCAGTCCCATAGCAGGGACTGCATTTCACTTATTAGGATCTCTAAGGAAACCGCCTCTTATAATTTAGTACATCCATCATCTGGTTATATTTCAGTTTTTTTCTTAACTTTACCTTGCAAACACAATCTAAGCTACATGCAACATTCAGAAAGGTGAGGACAGGGGGTCATGCAAAGCAGTTCTCTGTGCTGCTTTAAGCACTGCCGTTTCCAAATGTTTTGAAAAAGCAAACCCACCAGAATCACTAATTGGCTGCAAATCAGGAGGGATTTTTCCTGGTTGTTCTTTAAAGCAGTATCTCTGTTTTGTTTCAGCTTTTTTAGTTTCAGCTGTGCTGAGGAAGAAAAGAGCTTGGTCTGTCTGGAGGTTTATTCAAAACACCAAACTCTGTCTGACAGCAGAGATGATCATTTTAAAGCTGGTGGCTTGATATTAGGAAAACAAATAACATTAGAGAAAGAATCAAAATCAGTACAAACAGAGCAAATGTTGTGATATTAGAGAATGAATTTTGTGCAAGCATGGAATGAGGTACTGTTTGAATACCACACTGAACTCATCCCCAAATTCAGTAAAATTATTTGATTTCTCTCAGTCCCTTACCTTATTTATATAAATTTCAGTGGATGAGTGACTAGGCAGAAATCGAATAGGCTTCTGATTTTTTATAACTTAAACTAGTCTTCATTTATTTATAAAACACCTAAAAATATTTTGGCACTACCAATAGAATCTCTCTACTGAGAGTCTTGAGTACTTCTGTGACTTGACCTTGATTAATGCCATTACTCTGACAGCTGGAGGCAAGCAGGCTCCACTGTCCCCACCAGGGACAGCAAAATGTTACAGCTCCACAAATGCTCTTTCAAAACAGCCAAATTTTAGGCCACCAGTAAATTTCTCATCACTGTTTAAGAAGACTGAGGAATGAGAATTTTCCCCAGGTGCAGGCAGGGACAATCTGGGATAAATATTCAGAGTCCTAATTATGGCAGAACTCATTGGTGCCTCTGAGCAAGCCATTCACGGTTTTTTTGGTTTGGTTTTGTTTTGTTTTGTTTTTGTCTGGTTGGTCTTTTTATTTGTTAGTTTTGGTTTTTGTTTTGGTTTGGTTTTTTTAGGGTTTTTTGGTTGGGTTTTTTTTGGTCTTTTTAGCAAATAAAACTGATTTTGTGCCCTATTGTTCCATTTTTAATAATGTGAAAAGTCTTTAAAGCAACTGATCTTCTGCCAGTAGGCATTACTGCAATATGAAATATTAAGGAGGACATAATGCTAAAAGGTCCAGTTGGGCACTAAATTTTTTCTGCAGGAAAAGATTTTAGTAGTTATGGTAATAGCACAGTACAGGTACAAACCTTCTGTGACAATTCTCTTTCTCAGTATTTCTTTTAAAGTGAATCCAAACAGACACATATTTTTAAAAACTTTTAAGAGGGGGTTTAGTGACATAAAAAGTTGTAAAAAAATTCACTGTAAACATGCCTTTATAAATTTGAAATCCATGGAAGAGTAATGGAAAGAAGCAAGTAAGGCACCAAAAATAATGTTTCTTTCTTCTACTCCTCTATTAGAGTTACTCTTTTTTACTTATCACCTCTGTATTTCTAAATCCTGACACTTCACATGCCTAGACATTGAAATGCTTTCATAAATCATGAAACAGGTTTCCTTTAAGCAGTTATTTTTCCTTTTTCTGAGGGTTCTAAGGGAAGAGACACTTTTCCAACCATTGCTACCTTTATCAGCTCTCTTGCTAATGATGCCTCAGACACCAAAATATCAATAACTTTAAGTTATTAGAACAACTGGCACTGTAAGTTTAAAACAGAATGGAAAACATCTAAGAAGGAAGATAAAGTGATACTTGGCACAGCTGAGGAAAGAAATACACTGAAAATAGTGAAGTATTAGAAAGAAAAATACCCTGTGCTGGTTCTCTCAGTTAGGTGCAATGTCTTAAGTGATATCAGTGCTGCAAATACCTTTGTCTTTATCTAAAATAAAATGTGAGTGGCTTACTTTGTTTTTCTTCAAAGCTTTTCTGTTTTCACTTCAGCTTAAAGAAAAACAAAAGAAAAGAACGTAATCAAATGTATTTCTACTCTTTATATTAGTTACCCATTACATTTTCATTCTCAGACATCTTAGGGGCAGGAAAGTTCACTTGATCATCCAATTTGATCACCCATTTCCAAAAAGCATGTAATTAAAGAGTAATCAGTCTCTGACTAATGCATTTTCCAGAAAGGCATTCACCCCTGAAGAAATCCAGTGATGCTGCTATGCAGTATAAAGACATTTACTCCTTCCAGAAGACCTCCTGACAACTTTTCTCTGTACTGTCTTCAGCTGCCCAACTGACTCCTAAAATTAGACACAAATTTCATTTGTGCTCCCTAACAGGATTTTGGTATGACCCAAATGAGTGGTTTTCGTGCTGCTGTTTAAATATTGCACATTCCCTTTGTGTTGCAGCCCATCCTCCTTTTTCCTGAGTGCATCCATGTGTGCAGCTGGCCATGTTTCCAGTCATATTAAATACTAAGAGAGTATTTTATATGACTGGAAACATCTTACTGGGTGATCCATGCAGCTCTGTAAGACTTCTGCCACGTGTCTCTCCTTTCAATAAAGCTTCTCTGTTGTCAAGCACTTTAAGGTCAGCCAGTTCTGCAGCTCTTTCAAAATTATTTTTATTCCCAATGTCAAATCTAAGTATAATAACTGAAAGGTGTTAATTTTCTTAGCCAGATGCATCATCACACCAACAAATAAACTTATGTTTATCTCCCAAGGGTAATTTGCACAAAACCACGTGAACTACCATGAGATGAAAACGTACTAAAAGGGAATATTGCCATTCTCTGGCAAGCAAATGGAAGCTGCAGGTGGAAAAGAGCCACTGTTTGATCTCCTTTACTGGGCCAGGCTGATGGAAAACTCGGGGGTGGCCTTGGAGGACAACTGGATTTTTGGGCAGAATACTTCTGGGAGTGTATCTGTATGGGCTCAAAGGGAGCTACAGCTCCAGTTGTCCAGAAAAACAGCTGGAAAAAGCAGCTGGAAGACTGAAGGAACTACACCTACAAATTCCATAGGGACTGCCTGGAAAATGCACCAATGTGCCAGTGACTGCTGCTGCTCATGGTGCTCAAATCTGAAGTCAGAACAGGAATACACGAAAAATTGACAGTTAGAAGTGTATAATGGTTGGGATTAATTAAACTCAGGATTTAATGTGCATCCCCTGACATATTAGAAGCTTTGTTGCACATACTTGAGGAATAATAATATGTGTGAGGTTTCTTGAAGAGATTTCATGGAATAGGCTTTACAGGGTCTTTGACACAATGGTTTGGTGAAGTAGACCGAACAGAGAATTAGCATAATCTTTTTTTCATTTCAACAAAATCCCTTCCTTAGCAGAGAGCTGCACATTTCTAGGAGTTTTTACAAAGAAGCATATTTATCAGACTATTACACAATATTAACAATGACTTTTAAAACAATTTTGAAGGAGATAGCACACTGAAAACATATCAATTAAAGTTTTTGAAGACATTATACCCCAGTTATTCTCCTTGAGTCACTGAATTTCTCTGGAATTTTCCTCAGTGGAGTTAAACATTCAACACCAGGGAGCAAAGTCTGGTGCTGCTTGTTTAGTCTGTGGTGTGGAGCAAGGGTTTTTGTGTGTAATCTAAAAACTAGAGCCCCCTATCCCAGAATGATGGATTCTCATTTTGTCTGTGCTAAATGTTTGAACTTCAGTAGGTGACTTCACAACTACTAGAGTATTAACAGTTATCACATTCTAGATTACCCCATGAAATATTTAGCTTTTGGCAGACTGGTAAAAAATCCTTATTTGCAGACATTTATTTACTATTTAGGCATCTTTATAAACTTCAATTTAGCAGCATTTTTTCTGTGAATTTTTTAAACATTAACACATCACAAACACAAACACATCAAACACAATTCCAAAAACTTGTGCTGTGAGTTTTCATTGAGTTTAAGCTATAAATATTACACAGTAGAAATATTCACAAATAAGCCTTTCAAAGTTAAAATTCTGCCTTCTACCATTAACTATTTTTGTAGATATTAAATAAGCAAAGCATAAAAGTACATTTTTAAAAGTTTTAATACTGAAAGATTTTTTGGCTACCTTTACTAAAGAATATCCTCAAACAGCACTGAAAGCTAGTAATGGTTGTCAAGCCTTGAGGATGATTGTCACATTTATCAATACTCTGTAAGCTGCTTTTAACAATTCCTTATGGCTGTCTTGTTTAACAGAACATTCTTTCAATGCTTTCTGAACATCATTTTCATGAGTGAATTTATTGTTGGCTTCCACTGAATTGTAAATCAAGAAATACTTACATTATATATTTATATATATATATAAGTATGTATATATATATGAATATGTGTGTATTTATAATAATAAAATTGCAGACTGCAATCACTTATTACAGTTACTTATTGTTAATGTAACAATCACTTATTGTTAATGTAAATCCAGTCCAAATTTGGCAGCTACACAAACAATATTAAACTAAAATCATCAGAATGGAATCTTATCCCCCTTTATTGAAAATAGGTTTGTCTCTCCTTATTTATGGCTCATGTTCTTGTATCTCACCTTTAATGAGGAAAAATTATTTATGTAAGTTACAGAATCTCACAAACCTTTCCATCTTGTCAACAAATATTGATAAGATTTGGTGTAGACAAAAAAATAATATTCCTCACTATTATTAGCTTACACCAGAACTGGATTTGATTTTTATATTGCAAAAGTGTGCACATTCCAGTCCTGATTTCAGACTGGTTTAAGTGCTGATTTGAGGTAATTCCAGGGAAATGTCCCACCAAGCCCTGTTGAAATGAAGTTCATCCTGTTCTCAGTGATCCTTCAGTGAATGAGAGAAACAAAACCAAACAAATATCCAAATAAATACTAGTTTCTACACTTAAACACACACACAAAAAAAGAGCTGTATGTATTCGAAAGGAGTAACACTGAAAAGCAATCTTACAGGAAACATCTGCAGGTTTTAAAGGATTTTAAACTGGACATGAACCAACAGTGTCAGCCATTTGGACAAAAGAGGAATATTTGGACCAGGATGAATAAACCCAACCTACAAAATGCACAGCACAATCCTTTCCACTTGGTCAGACCCAATGTGGGCCAAGGGGAGACTGGGGCAGAGCAAGAACAAGAGAAAATGTGGTTTGACAGTGGGGTTTTGTCTGGCATGAGAGGACAGTGCTGCACCTTTAAAGTGCTAGAAAGCTGATGGAAAATTCTCCATGCCCATGGCAATGGGATAAACAGTCATGAGCTTAGGCTGCATTAAAAGAGATTCAGGTGAGACATGATGATAAAATTGCTAATGATGGGATAATGACTGGAATAGGTTGCCCAGGGAGGCAGTGGAGTCTCTGACAGGTATCTGTCAGGAGCTGGACAGGTGTTGGGCCAGGAGAGGAATTAGTTTGGCCAGGAGAGGGATTAGTTTGGCCAGGAGAGGGATTAGATGGGCTAGGAGAGGGATTAGATGTCCCCTTGCTGTCCTTCCATCCCTGCTGCTCAGGGCTGTGCTGACAAATCCCCAAGGGAGCACTTGGCAAGCTGAGTGTGGCTGTAAATACATTACACCACTTCAGGCCCACGATGCATTTTGATTTCTGATTAAGCAACCTTTAAATTTCTGAGATTCAATAGGAGGAAGGGGGATTAAAGCCTTTGTACAGTATTTCATCTGTCAGGGAGAGGTCCCATCAATTCTAAATTCATCACGATGAAAATGGGAATGGAAGTACTGAGATTTTTCTTTAACTGAGAACTCTTTGTTCATGACCTATCACTGCACCACAATCCCTGTGCTTCATTCAGCAGAATGAAAGCTCAGAACAGTGAGTCATGTTTAGAGTAAAGAAAAGGAGCACAACCAGAGAAGTCATTACAGGTTATTTTGCAAAAAAGAATTATTAATGATGTTTGTCCAGTGTTTCATGATTTCAGCCATTAAAGTTATGGTTGAAAAAAAATTCCCCAGAAATTTTTTCCCTCAGAAACTCATATTTTGGAAGCTGTTTTCTGTCTGATGGATCCTGGAAGCAGCCCACTGTTCTGTTGTGTGAAGGTGAGGGGTTTTTTTGTGATTTAAACTCTACAGAGTTCTTCTAACTATAGTTCAACTTGTGGAAATGCATGGCACTGAATCTCTGACCACGTGAGAACACTGTGAGTAGGTACACACAGAAAATGACTTATGGGGAAAAAAAAAGATAAGTTAATAATTTTGAAATGCATTTGCAATTGTTATTACCTATTATGTCTCGATCTCTTATTTTTATTTAATTGAGTTTTTTAGAAATGTAATTATTTTTAAAATATCACATGCTCATTATATTTCAAATACTATAATCCAGTTATTCTATCTTACTGTTTCACCAGTTTTCACAGAAATTAAATTTAGCATTTAGTGTCATTAAAGAAAGAACATTCTCTCCTTGTAAAAAAATTTGTTTTTGAATTTGACCTTTGACTGTATTTTGCAAAATGCTTCACTTTATGATTGTCTGCAAACCATTTAGTGAAGCTGAATATTTGAAATTCCCTGTTTGAACTGTTTCACTGGTCACCAAATCCACCTGGCTCTTTCTCCTGTGTGAGTTTCTGTTTTGTAAAGATAAACTTTTTAGACAGAGAAGGATGAGGGAGAATCACAAGACTTTCTATTTTCTCAGTAAAAATGCAGTCTGGGGAAGGACTGTTTCAGATGAAACAGCCATAAGTTTCATTGTGATACAAGAAATGCCTTCATAGATTCATATTCATATTCATCAAATTCATAGATTTGGGCATGTGTGTTGTTTCCAGGCTTAAAATTCCAGATTGGCAATGTGTCACTTTGCCATTTCCCAAAATACCACAGGGATTTTTCAGTGATTTTATTATCAGTTAGTTGGATTTGTTCTCTAAACCTCTGTGAAACTTCCTGTCAATATACCTGTTAGCTTGTTAGGTAAATAAAAATATATTCCAAGGGAAATAGACATTTGTTTCCTTTAACTTTCTTATTTACTGATTCTCTTAAAACCATTCTACTCTCCTCAACTATGCTGTGACTCAGATTCAATAAAACAGACACTTCATATTCAGTAAGTTGCTTCCTAAATTTAGTTGTAAGTGACTACAAGAGGAGACTTTACAAAGCAGGAACAGCCTTCTGCTCTTTTGGGCAAAAAGTCCAAAATATAAAGTTGTTTTAGTAAAAACTGTTAAAATAAATGTTTCAATTAAAATAATTTATCACTGGATTTCCCTGATTTCCTCGTGTTCCTGTTCTGCCTCCTGTGGGTTGGACACATGATTTTGTCATTTCCAGGCAGCACCTGGCTCAGGGATTTCAGTGGGACAACACCTTTGCCACTTGCAAGGTGAGCAGGCAGGAGTGAAGTCCCATCTGCTTTTGTGCCTTTGTAGGAGAGCAAGACAGGGCAGATGTGACACACATCTTTCAGAGGACACCCCAAAAGCATTTCCAAAGAGAACTACTTGGGATAATCAGCATTTTCTTTTTTTCTTAATTAAGACAGAGCAGGAGGATGGGGGGAAGCAAGCAATCCAAAGTATTTCTTCTGAAACCTTTTGATTTAGGCCCTATTTGCTGTCAGACAAATGTCAATTTAGTGTGTAAAATAAGGGGGAAATAATACCCATTAGCATCATATTTGAAATTCAAAGGCACTGCAGGTCATGAGGTGCTGAGCACACACTGGGTCAGAGAGACATTTTTGAAATTGTGTCTCTACTCCAACATGGCTTTGTAGATTTTAATCCATTAACTCATCTTTGTGGTGAAACTTGCCAATTAAACCCTGAACACTCATGTTAAACATGAGTGAGCTTTCACATTCAATTAGTCCCAAATATGAATCCTTCCAATTAGCATTTTATAAATGGAAAAATGTTTATTTCTATTCTTTGGGTACTTGGTTTTGCAGGTAGAGGTACAACAGGTAAGAATATTCAGAATCACACTTAGTTGAGAACTCAGAAGAATCAGAGATGATTATCATCTCACATTAGCCTTGGTTCTAGAGGTTAAATTCTGGACTTTGGAGGTTTTTCTAAAAAATTGATCCATTGCAAGAACTTAAGGGGTACATTCAGCCTGGAAATGAAGACAAATTTCCTGACAAGAGAGGCAACAGAAGAGTTTCTTCAATAAGGTTTTCAGGCCAAGATTAGATTTCAGGATGTGAAGCGTTTTACAGCTCTTGGATACAATGGAAGTGAAAGTAGATCAGCCAAGATCAATGATCTCAGTCACCAATTATATATAATTTACTGAATTTATGCCATCTTGATTATTGGGCCATGCTTATATGTATATTTCTTATCCAGGAAACAGAAATCTCAGGTGCTTAGTGGCTCTTGTTTCTAATTATTTATTGCCTTGTAACCAACAGCAGCCTTTCACAAATACCAAAGAAATATCTCTTAAACATAAAGAGAAATAAAGGAAGGTTCATAGCAATGTAAGACACAGAATGAGGAAGTTTGCTATGAAAAGATGTCAAATACCATAAAAATACTCTTGTTTTGGCTAAAATAGGGTAAACACATCAGAAAGAATTCTGGTTGTCTCAGTGTTTATGTCACCAGGTTATCCAGATTAATAACTCAGGGGAAAACCATTTATTTACTTAATTATTCCACTATTAGACTAACTGAAAATATTACCATCAGTGATGAGTTAGAAACTCTGGTTCTCATAACTTATCTCCACCACTTCTTTAAAACAACACAAACTGTTGGATTAATGTCTTCCAGTAAGAATACAGTCTCCTGATGTTTTCCTTGACTTTTAAATACTATTTTAAATTCTACTGCAATAAAGGAATGCTGGTAATAACAAATAAAATCCCTAAATAAAAAGCAAATAATAAAATTTTTGCTGGCTAAAACCTAGATCAAACTGAAGGATCAACTTTCTTTTAATGAGACTGAGCTGATCTTGTGATTTAAGGCTCTTAAATCAGGATATAGGAGACCTGTGCAATTACCATAGTTCTGATATTCTGGATGATGCTTTCCAAATTTCAATTTTTTTCACTGTTATGTTTTACCTTTGCATTATCATACTGTGATCTTTTAAAATATTCCACTATATCAGTACTTTTACTTTTATAAAGAATATTCCTGGGTTTTTTTTCTCCTGTAGGCAGACATGCAAAATGCCTAGAAAGGATTTTTTAGAGGTAGGAGAGATCACATACTGTAACAGAAAATTCCTCCTTGTAATGCCCACCCAATCTGCAACTGCCCCAGACTCATGAAATCAACTTACGCATGAAATTTTCCTAATTTTCAGTGCAAAACCCATCTGTGTATTTATCAGATGTGATCAAGACAATTATCCTGCAAAATAATTCTATAGTTGCTCTTTCTCCTCCAATGTACCCTAAAGAGAGGAAACTTTGTAATCTTTTAAATATCCATCTCCAAATCTGGAAAAATATTAAAAAAAAAATAAAACAGATTAGAATGAGTGGGAAAGTGGAAACATTCCTGGAAAAATATGAAAGGAAGGAAAAGCAGGATATATCTTACAGATGTCTACATGCTGTGTGTACATTTCTACATCTGAGAAATGCAAAAGTTCACTTCCTTACTTTGGGAAAATTAAGTTTACTTCAATTTGTGTCTAACTGCAGGATAATAGCCTCCAAAACAACCACCATGAATTTTTAAAGCTGCAAGTCAACTAGTGCTGGACTTTGAAGGCAGTAAGTATGTTTAAATGTGCCAATGAATTCAGAGTCTTAATCTAAGAAAAAAAAAAGGAAAAAATACCAAACAAAGAAGACTCATAATGCCTTGTACATTTTAATACCAAGAGTGATAATGCACATCTAGCCAAACCTACTGACTCAGTGGATTTTCTGTTACATAAAGAGTCTAAATCAAGCTCAGTGTCATTCAAAATTCTCTCTGTCTGTAGCTTTAAATGCAAGCTGTGGTCTTGCAGCATAAATTAATTGGATGAGGTACTTAGTGTAGCTAATGCAGGAAGTCAGACTTAATAATCAGCGTGCTCCTGCCTGCCCTTAAAATCTATGAAATGCCAAACAAATACTTTAGCAGCAGATCTACTATGGATGGCATTCCCAGGAGAAAAATCTGGCCTTTGATTTTATGTATCTATCAATACCTGAAGAGAAAGGTCTTTAATATATGGTTCTGGTCAAACTAAAGGAAATCTCTGATGTATGAAAGGTAAAGGTCAAATGACACTTAATAAAAATTTCAACACTGGAAAGTGAGGAAATTAACGTTGTTTTATAACTGGCTTCCTGCTATCCAAAAGAAGAGCTGGATTCTACCTGCTAAGTCTGTGCCTTTGCTTCAGGAGCTGTGACCACAAACCCTCAATTTTCCTGGGCCGGGCACCCCAGTAAGGCAACAAAATTGTGTGTGTTCTGTGTGAAAAACAGTGAAAAGCAGAGAAAGAGAAGCAGTGAAAAAGAATTTTATTTCCAATGTACCAAATGTTTAACATTGAGCCCAATTAACCACATTTGAGCATTTAATCCAGGAAGATGAGATGGATGGATTTGTACTTTGTGTGCCAAATGTAAGGATACTGGAGTAGCATCACCTGTGCACTCTTTGCCTCACCTCTCAAAATTCATCTCTCTCTTTCTAACTCAGCTCTCTGTCTTTCTGATGTTAAACAGCACAGGAGTGGGAGACACCTTCTATGTAGAGATAATAGCAGTTGGGTTTCTTTAAAATGAAAAAGGTGAAATAAACAATGTTTTTTCCAAGTATAATTTTGCAAAAAGGCTTGGAGGAAGTAAAGGAGGGCCCACAAAATGCCCACAAATCCATCCATGCCCAAGTCCTAATATAAACCTGTTGCTTGAGGACTAAACTAAAGGAAAATCTCCATTCACCCTCTACTTTGGACAAGAAACTCCACAATATTATAATTCCCCTCACAGCAAAAGGGAAAGAAATGGAAAGGACTAAAGGACTAAAAGGGCCTTGAAGTCTGGGGGTTTATATCACTGAGTCAAGGTTTAAAAGTCTTTGATATCTAAGTTTTTGCAGAATTCTAACAAATAATAGCTGGTCTCATGAAAGGAAGAGCTGTAACATTGTTTTAATTAGTATTTTAAACAGGTTTTTCTGCTTATTTCTCTTGCACAATTTTTTTTTCCTCCCTTTATAAAAATATGATTTGATAGTCATTTGGCTCAGGATTCCAGGCAGAGAAAATTAAATCCCAAGCACCAGAGCAGCTTAGTGCCATTTTTTCTTTCTGGATCCTGTTAATAACTTGAATCAGTGTTTCAGGTATTAAACTCTTTAAACCTTAACCAAATTTTGATAGAAGAAAAAGTCAGAAGAGTAAAATGAGGTAGAAAAGACAACTGGTGTCTCATTCTCCTCTCTGAATGCAGCAAATCTTTATTGCATGGGCACTCAGCAGACAGAACCTGCTTAATTGCAAGGTCATTAATTAAAAAAAAACTGAGCTTAGAGGAATTTCTATCTTTCTTTTCAATTCATGCAAATTTCCATGCAAGAGATATCCAGTATTTCAACATATGCAGAATGGAGAGGTTCAGGGAAGGAACAAACCTGTGCTCCTTATTGAAGTTTGGGTTTCAATAACTGAAAAAAAAAATTCCCACACCCTTTTTTTCCACCATGGTAATTAATTACCCTTCACATGTCTTTAGTCAACAGAGGAGCAGTAGAAAATAAGTAATGGATTTTCTGTGCTGCCAACACCAGAATATGACAACCGTGGTATCTTCTTAAAAATGCCTTTCTCTCTGCCACTGATAACATTAAATGTGGGCCAATGTCACACTTGGTGGGCTGCTGACTGTTGGAGAATAATAAAATCATGTCATCTGAGCTGATAAATTAACATACACACACACACATACATCTTAGAAAAATTATAATCACATAATGAATTGCATGTTTAAAATAGTGAAGAGTAAATGTGATTATTAGAGCATCATTGCAGGCAATAACATTTTGTAAATGTCTGGTTTGACTGCATGCATGGATAAGCTACTCAAATGTTTCTGGAAAACCTTAACAGAGGAAAAGGAAGGCAAAAAATAATTTTTGAAGAGTAATTTTAAAAAAAGAAAATTAGAGGTACTGCAGATTTTGAAAACTCATTTTGAGAGTAGGAGCATCATCCGCGAGATAAAAATATCTCTATATCTATATACATGTGATCAGATGAAAGATAACATTTCTCAACTGAATTTTAATGTGAAAATGTGCTTATTAAGTACAAAGGAAAGTCATTGATTAAACAATGGAACGTTTTACAGCTTTTCAGCCTTTGAATGCTGCCTTCATCTTTCCTCATTCCTGGCCCTGTATTTAGGGGGTTTCATCTCCTCAGGAATGAACTGACTCAGTTCAGTTCAGACAATTCCTTCCCCTGTTGCAGCTCTTGCACTCAGCTCAGGTAGAGGAGCTGAGCACATTGACCAAATTCAGAGATATTTAATGAGTCCTGGCCACTTCTTCCTTGCAAAACAAAGTTTCTGCCTTTTTCACTGTTAGCAACTATACTGCATAGACAGAGAATATACTCACAGCCCAAAATTCAGCAGATGTTTAAGAACATAACTACCTTCCTATCAGAAAAATGCCTGAACACATTGGTAAAGTCCAGTTTGGAGGCAGTTCCAGTGCTGTTAAAGCAGCTAAACAAAGTTTTAAGTAATTCCTAAATCTAAAGCCAACATTGTGCCACACCAGTCCTGGAGGAGAACCACTTCCCCTCTCTCGTGCAGGTCTGCAGCTCTCAGAATTGCTTTCCCTCTGCTTTGTTCCAAGGCACTGGGAGAAGCAAATGGGAGCCCATCTGTCTCTACACATGAAGGGACTGTTCAATTCTGTACATTTTACTTATATTTTTGACTGTATAAGAAAACAGCTGCAGCCAGTGACCTGCATCTTGCTATCAGCCCTCCTAAAACAAGCAGCTAACAATAAACACTCTTCAGGCAGTTTGCCATAAT
The DNA here is from genome assembly GCA_013400575.1 of Peucedramus taeniatus. Taxonomy (NCBI): domain Eukaryota; kingdom Metazoa; phylum Chordata; class Aves; order Passeriformes; family Fringillidae; genus Peucedramus; species Peucedramus taeniatus. The sequence goes on along the minus strand of WBNO01014317.1, from coordinate 51,898 downwards.
TTCTGAAACAGAAAGAAGCAGTTTTGTTTCAAATGTGACTCTGAGCTTGAAGTGCTGATTGTTGGAAACAAGGGTTTTCTGACATGAATTTAATATGGAATCAAGGATAGCAAATAACCAGTGAACAGAAAGATGCCATTTTTCAGCATGACTTAACCAAAGTTTTGCAAGACTGATCTTCCTTTCATCATCTTGAGGATCAGGTAAGATAGACCATGCCTTCCCTGAATAGAGCAGAATAGAATAGGCTGAGGGTGGTACTGTATTGTACCTTCATCTAAGGGTTCTCAAAAGAGAAATGGATCTCATTGTGTCCAGCAGTGCCTTTCAAACCAAACAAAGGCTATCCAGCTTAGTTTTAGCAGCATACATTCCAATTGTGTGTCCTGACAGGATCATTGCCAATACTTTGCTTGTATCTCCAGAGTTTACAGTATCAGGTTCCTGCTCACTGTCTTAAAAACTATTCCAATAAACATGGGGACATTATTCCCTTTAAGTCATTAGAGAAAAATTGCATTTACTGTGTAATAAAAACTGACAAACTTTCATCATCACTGATGTAAAAATGCTATACAATCTCCTTTTCTCTGGAAAATATATATTAAGCTACACATGTGACTGGACTAGTACTACACCTGCCCAGCTTGAAATACAATTTACACCTTGGAAAAGAAGATGTACAATATTCAGCCTGTCCTTTGATTAATTACAACAATTATTTCGTGTTCTTTCTGATGCAGTAAAGAAGCAGCATTCCTTCCCACTTTGAGAACTTCAAAGTGGCACCTCTGAAGAAATGGGAAGAGCTGCCCCTTTCCACTCCCTTGCACAGAAGAGGCCAATCTGTGGCTCCTGAGGGGTGTGTGTGACACCATAACACCTACAGCTGAATTTCCTGCTATTTTTTGCCCAAACCAACTCCACATTTGATCTGAGGGATCCCTGAGGAGCATGGCAAGTGTTCCTGGAACTCTTTTCTCTCTGTGCCATGACCACATGAAGAATGCTGTAAGACCAGGAATATTTTCCCACCATGCCTTATTGGCATTGCAATGCAAAGATGCAGTGCTCCAACCCAAAAAATCAAGCCAGCAGGCATAATAAAAGCCTCAGGAGGTTGTCTCTTTCCCAGAGGAACCCCACCAGCTCCTCTGGTAGGTAGAACAATTAATTTAGTTTATATTTAACTGGCTCAAGCAATGATGAAATTTATTTCCTTGTGCCTGTGGGATGGATAATGGGAGCTTTTTCACAAGGATATCTTTCTTTGCCTTTTGTGCATCAGAGATGGGTTTTATCAAGAAATGTATTAACTGGGGATGAAATGACAAAAAATTAGCCCCATTATAATTTCAAGGCAAGATCTATACTCTTTCTGCTTCTTCCTCAACCTTCACTTATGAATGACAGGTTGTTTCTCAGATTTCATTGAAACTCGTTATTAAAATGCAGTTATTTGTACACTGCATGCCATTCAAACTCTGATATTTGCTCCCACAAAATACTGGCTGAGGCAAGACTGACCTGAGTCATTATTTTCCTCACATTGTGCTGATACGAATATTCAAGTTGATCAAAAAAGAGTCTTTGGGAAAACCAGCTAAAATTTCCAGATTTTTCAAAAAAAATGCAAGTTTCCTTTATGGCAGTAATCTAGTTAGTCCTTGATTAATGCATCTGCACTGAGAATTTCATTGTGGCAAATCATCATTTCTAAACCAAAATCTGTTAATATCCTAAACAAGGACAAACTCAACACTTTTTTATTTATATTTAACTGCCTTAGGCAGTTAGTTTTTGTTTCAAAACAATTTTCTGTATATCAAATTCTCTTTGCCTAGTACACCATTGTGGCTAAATCCAGAAATCTGGTTAATTATACAGCCATCAGTAGTACTAAAAGCAATTATTTTACAGAGGTTTAACAGAGTATTTTGGAGATATGTAAATAAAACAGCACATATCTATTTAGGAACTGGTTTAAGATATTGTTATAGAGTGAACAAACAGTGCAGTCTTACATTTTATTTCAATAATGGCTTAGACACTCAAGGATGATAAATCTCTTGGTTTTAGCCATTAAACCTTCATGTTACTGTATATTTCATAGACAAAAAAAACACTTTATTAGCAGCACTGACCACATTAACACTTCAGAACTATACAAGCAGAAAGTCCCAATTCAGGAAGATAGACAATAGGAATAATAAATATCTCTTTCTACAATCCAGGAAAGGGCTAGGCTGGAAATACCTGGAGAGAAGGGAAAAGACAATGTCAAGTTCTTACCAGCTAAAAATTCAAGGCCTGTTTTGAAGGGCAATTTTCTTCATTCCCTCTAGCTTCTCTTGCCCCTTTGCTAATCTGGCTGAGGTTCAAGAATGAAGGTTTGGGGCTGCACTGCAATTTTTCCATCTCCTCTCAAGCAGAGCCCAACTTATAGGACCATGAGGGCAGCAACAAAGCTGTACAAAAGCTGGAAGATATGGTAAATGATGGAGGATTCAGAGAGGAATAGGGTGGCACACACAAGAACCAGAAAAATGACTGTTCCAGTGTCCAGCATGAATAAGGACATGTCCAAAGTCACCAAGTAAAATCAGCCTAGGAAGCACATTGAAGCCAAACTTAACAAAACCTAAGATATTCTTTATATACAGGAGTATCCCACTGCACATAATTATATTCTCTCTTTGCCAGATATTTTAAAAAACAGTTCCCATTGGAAGGGGATGGTAAGAGAAAGATAATTGCATATGGACTTAATTACACAGCATATATTAAAGACAAATGGCACTTTTGTTTTCCAAAGAAAATAATCATAATCACTACAGAGCCTTCAGAATCTTTAATTGCCTTTGAGTAATTATCTATTTCTCCTTACACTATGTTCAATTTAATTTGTGCAACAATTAACTGAAATAAAACACAAAAGTAAAAATAGTCAGGTTTTCTCTTTAATTATTTATTTAAGACTGGGAAGATAAATCATCCCAGATTTTAAAAGCTGGTTTCCTCATTCTAGTTATTAAATTCTGGATATTTATTTGCATTTCCTGTTGTTGGCACAGAATCACCTTGTGAGCTCACATATTAAGAAAGACATCTATAACCATTTTAATGGTTTTATAAATTAGTAAGGTAATAAACACAAAATAAAGATATTCTGCATCGCTGTGTTCTTCATTCATTTTTATGCTGCTGGCACCAGTTTAGCTTTTAATTATGATACTGTTTTGTGATGCACTGGTTGCATCACTTGAAGATATAATAATGAAGTCTTTTTCTAGCAGGATATACATAGAATAAGAGGAGATTTTGCCATGGTAATCCCTCTCTGAGAAGGAAGACAGAAACTGCCACTTGTGTGTGAGAGTGAGGAAGCCTATGTTTTAAAACAATGTGGATTAGACACATTTTGGTGTGGATTTTTTGGATTTAGAAAAAGAGATGGATTACATTCAGCAGAGGACCTTTCACAAAATCAGCTTCAGTTTTGTGTTTCCATTCCTTTCTCCATAAACAAAACTCATTGCAGATTTGGTTTTGTGGAAAGTCAATTTTATGAACACAGTTTTGTGCTGCCATAAAGTGGAAATTTTGTTCATCAGTAGGGAGAGAAACCTTTCAACAGTATATAATAAAGAATTTTAGACATTTTTTTTCCTCCCCAGTTCTGGGGATGCAAACAAAATTGGAATTCTTTCCAGTTACACCTCTTGTTAATTTTGTATGTTTTCTGAAGTCACCTCTGTCTCTTATCCTGAGCCTGTAGGTAGTGATGGGTGTTTTAGATCAGGCAGCTGCTGGTGGCTAAGCCAACACAAGAAACAACCTTTCCTCCCCTGTGTATGAAATTGGACTTGATACATTATTCAGTAAACTCATGTAAAATTTCTAGATATTAATGACAACCCAGTGAAATGCTAAGATTTGTAATTAATTCCAACTAAAAGAGATTAAATACCTCCTAATGGTACATATTGTTAAAATGATCATCTAAGAAAGGTCACACACTGCATGTCTGCCACATCCCACTCTAAGGAGGGCCATGGCAGAAAAATAATTTATTACCTGTTGCCTGTTCTATTAGCTGGTGGTAAAGTCCAAAAGTCTGAAGTCTAAAATTACAAGACCAATTTTCTTTTCACATGTGAGCATTCAGTCCATGGTATCCTGGTCTCTGCCACTTCTTCTAAGTACTTATCTAATAACAAACAGTATCTGCAAGTTTTGGTCTGATGCACAAGCTAAGGCAGAAGAAAATATCTATCTCCCCTTGATTCCTCAGTAAAATCACACCATGCAGCTGTTAAATTAGTGCAGGCACCACAGAGCTCAGTAAACAGAAATTGTCAGAAACCCTCCTAAAAGGTGGCATGAATAAAAATGAAAGAAATCAAATTCTGAATCCTTAGCTATCTTATCAAGGAAGAAGTCACAGATGGCCCATTGAGAAATCAATTATGGATGGAAGGTTCATGATCCAAAAGCTTTGTGCCAGTGAGATGAATCTTAAAGGTATAATAAATGATGATAATGTTAGGAGGGAGATACATAGCAGAGGAGAAAAGATAAAGTGGAAATGGCCTGCAGGATGGAGCCTCCCTCATTTGTCACAGCTGCTACAGAAGACACAAAAATTGCCTCCTTATTCCCTTCCCCAGTCAGGTCCAGCTGCTTCTTTATTCTGAAACTCTCTCTCAAGTAGATGTAATTTCAGTATTCTGCTGGATAACAGCCACCAGCAGCTTTGGTAACCTGCACTTTCCAGGGAAATTTGGTCAGGCCCAGTCCCAGAACTAAAGTGCACTCTGACACACAGATTCCCTGCATTTTAATAAAACCAGAAGTGGGAAAGTGTTATTTTTCAGGTGATTGAGCCAGCTTAAAAATCTCTGTTTGAAATGTGTTGGCTGTCACCTGAGCTTCTGTTTGAATCAAAAGCTCAGTGCAGGACCTCATCCACACTGCACACTGTATTGAGGGAGAAACTCACAACAGAGGAATTCCCAGCAAAACTTTTCTCTTCCCATAGATGGGACACAAAAATGTTTGTTTTTCCAGTGCTGGCAGTAATGAAGCAGGATCCATCCAATGAGTAACCAAATGTTTGCTGTGGAAAGAGCTGTGTCCCATCCCTGGGTGAGAAATCTTTCCCTGTGAAGCTGGTGGGTTCCTGTAACACAGGCCATTATTCAAATATCATCAGACAATGATGGCAATGAATATAAAACTGAAATAACAGCAGAACTGCAAATTTTTTAATAGGCCACCTAGAGAAACTCTGTGAATACATTGTGAAAGGGCTAATATTAGTAAAGCACATTTGGAAGCAAGTAGGGTTGACAAGGATAAAGCATTATATGAATGTCTCCTCCAAAATGGAGAAAAGTGACTATTAAAAATGTCATTCTATTCTGATTCATCGTGTCTCCTTTGTGTATTCATAAACTTCCACCTAAAGATGGTTACAAATTATTTTTTTAAATCAATTTCACTTTTTCCTGTATAAATCATGTTATTCCATAGACTGGAAAACAATTTTAGCTTTGCAAGTTGAACTTTATTAAAAGGCATAGTCATCACTCCAAGCCTTTATTGCACTTGTCTGCGAGCTTGAATTTTTTGGTTTTAAACAGGATGATAAATAACAGAGGGTTGACTTTTATGACTGGAATGTGTCTGGGAACATTAACACTGCCTTTGACATAATGGCCTTTATTTTTTCTCTTTTCACTGATAGAAGTTGCCCATTAACTATTCTCCTACATCCATGAAAACATTTTAGAGCCTTTTGGTACACAACAAAAAAGTTCAAGTAATGAGGGTGTAGTCCAGGAATGCACAGAAGATTTTCATTCAGATTCTCCTTTACAAAGTCTGCCACAAGTTTATAGTAGCTCAGCACTAGAAAATAAATTAGCACCAGGTAAGAATGAGCCAACCCCTAAGAGTTCTAATTTTTATACAGAATAAAAAATGAGAAGCAAGAGCACACCCACATGTAATAGTGTCTGTTTCCCTGTTCACTAATTTTAAAATTTCAGAAAAGCTGGAAAGATTGCCTGTAAAAGATTCCAGTAAATTTCAGCATTTGCTCATTTTTTACACTGTAGAATACTCCATTTTCATTCCACCTGAAATTTTAAACTTTTCAGTAACTCCCGCCTGACCTGTTCATCAATTCTAACAATTCTGAAATTGCACTTTCAATAAATACATTATTTGCTGGTTTTATTTTATTTTGACTGCCCAGTAGTGAGCATGCAGCTTTACTGGTGGTGATGGGACTTGGACAAGACAGGACTGAAAAATAACAGAATATAGAACTTTTTCTAGGAAACATTTCCTTATACAATGAAATCTGAGCAGGATTTTCTTCTGGCAAAACTACCTGCATACCATGCTTGTTTTATCCTCTCTGACAAAGGCAAGCATGGTTGTTTACAACTTATGAATAGCAAGAGACCGGCAGAAAATATTTCAAAGTCTGTGCAACTTATTTCCTTTCAACTAAGAACCTGATGTATTGTAAAGCCCCAGCATCTGCTGCCATTCAGCATGGGGCAACAATAGATTATTTCTGCTGCTGCTGCTCAGCAAGAAGAAAAATATGTAATTTCTACAGTCTTGCAACTGCCTTTCAAAGTCTTTTTTCTTCTGCCACAGAAATCCCACCTGTTTTGCAACTGAAAATTCTCCAGTATTAAAATCTGAGAATATATGGACAGTGCTGAACAGGGACCTCCTGTCCTTCCTACAAGTCAGAAAATCTTTTAGTGAAAAAGTTGAGGGAGCCTCAGGCTAGCACAACAGAAAATAAGCCCCTGGAGCTTGTGGGAATCATGCCAGGCTGATGGCTGCATTCAGCCACTGGTTCCACCTCCTCTTTTGTACAAAAATTAACTGAATCTCTCAGGTTCAGTAAGAAGGCTGCTAGAATTCAGCAGGTGCTGGGATAGTCAGTAAAAACAGGAATAACAAATAATAGCAGATGTGTGGGAGAGCATGGAGAGAGGCTTGGTCTGCCCACAGCAGCAATGCAGAGGGGCTGGAGAAAGGAAGAGAGAAATCACAGGCTGAAAGGAGCAGGGAACATATTTTCCATTTAAAATGTCTTGTTCACTCACAGCTGCCTTCGAAACAGGAGTTCAGTGGATAAAACAACAGCAATTCATTTTAAAATTTATTACAAGTAATGTGGAGATAGCAGTTCTTATACACAAGTTGCTGCCTGAAGCCCACATGGTTTTGTCCCCCCAGTTTCATTATGAGGATAAAAAAATCTAAAAGTCCTGCTAAGCTCTGCTTCTTGCATTCAATTTGTAGGAACACAGTAGCAGATGAGCCCACAGAACTGTGGCTGTCAAATTTTAACCTAGATGCAAATAAACCCATAACCCAGCCAACCAATTTCCAGTGTAAGAGTTTTAAAAACTGCTGCAAAAAGATTTATTCTAGGAGGCCAAATCTCAAAATAAAAATATTTAATAAATATTTTTATAGGATAAAATAACAGGTAGGGTTTTTTTGATAGTACAGAGGCAGCCCTAGACAGCCTTAGATCTGTTATCTTCTCAGTTCTGAGTATCTTCCTGTAGCTTTCTTTGATATTTATAAAAATCAGAGTATCTGTAACCTGGTTTTTAAGAGTGCTGTGATATTTGCCTCCTCCCAGCAATGGGGAGCTGAAATCTTTAGAATGGCTCACTTCCTTCCTTCCCTGCCCATCTCCAGAAAAATCCACTCAACATCATTCTCTCCCAAATGATCTCTCAGCCCTGCCAGTCTTTTCTTGAGTCTCACCTTATTGTGACACTGTGAGCTCAAAAAGTGACAGAATTCAGCACTGGAACAGCACAGCCTCATTGGAACAGGCTGTAAATCCTAAAGCCAACCCCTAAACTTTCAGGTATTGCCTTGTCCCAGCTGTGGGTGTGCAGAGAACCCTGATTCATCTCCTGCCTCTGCCATGCTGCAGTGGTTCCATCCTCAATCAGGGCTTAAAAAATCCCCAAAATGCAGTTTGGCCATGCCTGGATGCCACACAGCTTCCCACACTAACTGTAAACATTAATGGATTGATGGAAACAGAGCAGTTAAAACACAATAAAACAATTAATTCCACAATAAGCATTAGTTGTCTCACAAACTATCAGCACACATTTCCTGACTGCAAAATGAAGTCTTAACAAAATACTGGTTTCTTCTAGGTTTTGTACATATGGCTTTCTCTGGTCAGTAATATTCTCTTTAGAGAACATCTCAATGTTTTATCAGCCTTGTTGTGGCCTTATTTATCCTTCCCAGATACTCTGCACATACCACACTCTTTAACAGGTAAGTGTAGCCAGACTGGTGGCCATAAATCTTCCTTAGCAAGCCTTGTAGCCTGCACTGAAAATTATGATGCAGAGCAAATAGGGGAATGGTTACATGGAGTAGCTACAGGAGTTATCAGGAAGCAAACCAGGCTATAATTTTGTAGTGTGTCACATACTCTGCTAAAAGCAGTGTCTGTGTGTGTCCCCTTTCCCTGTGGGGTAGGAGGGTTTGCTGCTCTAAATCTATTGAAATTCTCTGCATTATCCTAAATAATAAATATAAAAGCACACACACAGAGTACTGCCAAGTGTTTATACCTGTGCCTATACTACATCAAGTATATAAAGTACTCATAGGCAGTGAATCCCTGTCCTCAGTGAATCTCTGAACCAGCATTACCATGAAGTTATTCAGAGGTGACTGAGAGAATATCCAAATTCCAAGGATTGGTGCATAAAACAAGAATAAATTGATTCAAAATGTACAGATTAATGTAGCAGTGATAAAGGCAGTGTAAATAATTGGCACATTCCTCCAGACAAAACAACTCTGTGCCCACAGCATCCAGGGGGGCAAGCAGGTCACATTTAACCTCAGATGGCAGGGCACACACAAGGGCTAGATATATTTGCTACCCTGACCCCTTTTCAGTAATAATAAAACCAAGACCTCTCTTTCTTGATAGAATTTTGAAAAGATTTTGATTTCAAGCATTCAATTAACATTTTTTCCTTCAGCACTCTTGCCACATCAGTAGGCCTGAAATATTCTTCTGCTAGTTGAGAGGCATTAAACCAACAAAAACCACTCTGTTTCCCATCTCCCTAAGTACTTCCTCAAAACTCCCCATGAAAAACTGCGTTGGAACAAGAGGAGTGTTGGGTTGTTTTCCATAAATCCAAGATGCATGATGATGAAACAATTGGCATTCCATGCCCAGTGCCCTGCAGGAGTGCAGGGCAGAGGCTCTGAGGGGCTGAGGATCCCCTGCCAGCAGCCAGCCCTTGTCCTGCAGTGCTGGCAGCACAGCCTGGGGCTGCACAAGGCATTCCAGAAGGAGCCTGGCTCACCTGGAGGGATGCTGCACCATCTGCCAGGTGATGCAGACAAGGCTTGGGCTTTCTTATCCAATGAAAACAGAAATAATCTCCCAGCAAACTCCCTCCAGACTAACGATTCCATTGCAGAGCACCATCTCCCTTTGAGATGCATTTCAAGTGAGATCAGGCCAGGGGACACCTTGGCCTTCTGTGCCTGAGACAGCTGAAGAGAGAAACTCTTCTAAATGCCACTTCAGAATTGGGAATAGAAATCTTTCTTTTCTCACTGAGTACTGCCAGCACAGTATCTTTTTACTTTTCTTTATATATAATATCATCTGCAAGGCCAGCTTTGAGTTACAGTGGACAAAGCACTACACAAAAGAATGAACTAGCCAATATTTTATAGACTGCATAGGTAATAGAGAAAAGAGATACAACCAGCACAAAAAGGAGTGCCTTGACTATGGCAGACCTTTATGGAGGAGGCAGGGATGACCATTATGGGGGACCTTGGGGGAAACTGCATTGTCAGATGTATTTCAATTACAGATTAAAATAAATTGGTTGCTTTTTAAACTATACTGTAGGAGTGAGATATCTGAAATTACCCAAGTGATTTCCCTGGATTTATTTTTTCCTACTGAAAATCAGCAACATTTGTGTTCCTAAATTACTTGTGATTTTATAAAGAACAAATACAATAAAGCAAATTCTAGCAGTTTAGCTACCCCTCTTGTCATTGCTGCAGGACCAAATCCACAAACCCAGCCTGCAGGAAGCTGAAACAGACTGCATCCATTAAACAATCACACCAAGAAATATTCATAAATTTTCCCTAGATCACTGATTCTTCACCTACTCTATATGCAAATATTTTTCAACACACCAAGCAAAATCCTTCTGCTCACTGACAATTTTTAAGCAACAAGAAAAACAATAGTCCCAAGAAAGAAATAATGGGGAAAAAATTAACAATACTTATCCATAAAATTATGTTTTTCATTAGTAGCTATCATAGTGGTGTCATAATCCTTTTTTATTCCTTTTCAGTTTAGAAACTGAGAAACAGAGAGATTACATCATTTTTGGAAACTCAGAAACTGATAAGCAATCTGAGTTCCATGCCTGATGCCCATCCAGGGAGATGAAAACTCATTGTTCCTTCCTGAAAAGGCTAGAAATGTTTAAGGAAAAGAAAATTAAATTAGCACACTATCTTGGATACCTTTTGTACTGTAAAGTTCACGGGATACTGAATAAAAATAACTGGGTGGTTTTATTTTTTCCTGCACACAAGCTTTAAATGACTGTATTATTTATCACAGTGATCATGAAGACTTTACTAAAAACTTCATAAGTATTTAAATATTCATTCTTTTTACCCCCTGGAAGATTTTTAGCAAAAAATGCTGGCAAGATAGTGGGTACAGATAAAAGTGCATGAGTCATACTCCCATGACAGAGAAAAAAAGTACTTTGACTTCTCTCATGTCTACTTTTGAGTATGCCACTGAACACAGAGCAATAAATTAACTTACTTTTCAATATTGAAGGAGAACCATGAGACTACTCAGTCTTCTGTGATGAGTAGTAAGGGTTGAAAACAAACAAACAAACAAAAAACACCCAAAAAACCCCATCTAAAATCACTAACTCTCTTCTTAACCACAATAGCTGGTGGCCACAGGTTTCTCTACAGACATTTTTACATTTCATACTATTCATTGCACATTTTGAAACTTGCATTAAAAAATTTATGACACTGGTGAGCAACAAGAAAAACACACAAGAGGTTCTTTTACAGATAATTCCATGGCTGAAATAAGAACTTTATGCATAATTCTCCAGTTCTAGAATGCACATGGAACAATTCTACAGTCCAAAACTTGCTTTCTTGAAACCAAATTTAAAGGTATTAATGGGGATAGGATGAGGTGAATCTGAGGACAGATTTGAAGACTTCTGAAAAAAGCTTTACCTGTGGATTTTATGCATGCTAAAAGAGAGAAAATCCAAGTCTTAGCAAAAACCTTATAAAGCAGATTTCTTTCATTTTGAGTCCTCAACTATCCACACCATCAGGAAAGGATACAAGCACATGGGTCTTTTATATATTTTCACTATGAAAGATACAATGAGGAGAGAAGTATTCAATGTGTTTCTGCTATCCAGGATGGTTCTGCTGGAGACTGAACTGACTTTGAAACTGATCTCAGTAAGCAATCCTTACTATTTTAACTTCCATTGCTTCTTCGTTTATTTAAATTTTTTTCAGGAGCTAAAGAAGATATTCTGGAAACAAGAAAATCAGTGTTGCTCCTCTAGCAATCCAAGGCATATGCCCTGGGTGTGGGATTTTTAAAATTATTCTGACTGAATTTTGGGTCTTTTTATGCATCCATTTTGTATTTTTATAGCAAATATCTGTGCACAGAATACAAATGAAGAAAAGTCCAATCAGTCTCTTATACGCCAAAGAAGATAATGTGCTATTTAGTCTTTTAACTGCCTATCTGATGAACTTCTCTACATGTCTGATATGCACACAGAGGTGACAGTTCTCCTTGCTGTACCATACCTAAAATTTTTAAAGCAATTATCCTCAAAAGACTTCTTAGAGATGGAAAATGTAGGAATACTGCTGCCTGCTTGAAGTGGAAGACTGTCATCAGTCCAAATTTACTGATGGTGGGCTAAGGTCCAGTGAGGTTAAATAATTTACTCTAAAACATACAGTAAATTGATAAATTAGTAACAACAAGAAGTGATATAACTCTTCTTCAAAATCTCTTTTCAATTTTATTTGAAAAAGTTATAAACTTGAAAGCTAAATGTTCCAGTTCTCAATGAAAATTGTTTTAGGGGACCTATGAATATTAGCAGTTGTTGAATTTGACAAAAATAAATGGGCAGTCATAATTTTGGATTTATTGGTATAGGATTTAAATTGTTCAAATTAGATATTGGTGGGGAAAAAGTTCTTTGCATGCTCCTATAAGCTTTAAATCCCCTCTGGATACTTTTAGTCCTGACAGATGAAGTTTTGCTATCCTGCTCTGTTCCTCATGACTTTGTGACTGCCAACCACACGACTTGAGGAGTTCCATTTTTCCACCAGCAGGCACATGGATCTTGAGATGATTGTTTGAAAAAAACAACTTCCTACCCTCTCCTCAAAAGACATTTTAACCCCTCCAAGGTCTGATTTATTTATTTATTTATCTGATTTATTCTTTCACACAACTACAGAGAAGAGTCCAAGGCTTTTTTAGTGCAAAATTTACAGCTTCTATTAGAGCTTGAAATAAAGGCCTCTGAAGTAAATATGGTAGAGAGTGTTTATGGAAATTAATCCAGAGGAAACTCTTAGGAATGACAAGACTCGCTTATTTTCAGAGAATAATTTCTGTTAAATTTGGAGTCCTAGCTTTTTCTGAAAATCTGACTGTCTGAAAATACCATTTTTCTCCCTCTCAGGATATTAAGACATTTTAGGCAGCTGAACCATGACACTTTCAAACCAGTAGAGTTATGTGGCACTCATGGCTGAGCTGGGAGCTGAAATTCCCCCATTCATTCCCTTGTTCAGGCTATTTTTGAGGTCTTGTGAAAGTCAGGTACTTGTTTTCCCATCTCTTATTTGCTGGCTGGAATGCAGTAAGCCTTTATTTATTTCTGACTTCTGACCTTATTCCTGACTTCTTTACAGCAAGCCTGTCCCAGGGACAGAACAAATCTGCCCAGACACAGATGACAACAAAGTAAATGCAGCCTTTTTGTGAAAGAATAAAAAAAGATAAGCATTAGAGTCATATTAAGCCCAAAAACATTTGTAGGTTTAATACCAGTTTGCTTCAGTTTTGGTTTTGCATCATAACTTTTCTATTTCAAAGCCTGGTGCAAGACATCTTTTTCTGGTATTGGCAGCCCTGTTTCTATATTCTGTAGCTTAATTTAAAGCTTTCTTCTTTTCTCTGTTATTTAGGAAGGCTATTCTATTTTAGCCCATTATAATAATATATTTGAGTGAGTCTGGCCTGGCTCCTTTTGCATATTAGTTATTCCACAAAGAGGAACAAGGAGGATAAAAGATAAATGCCAATAATGGAGGAGAAATGTGATGATATCAGGAAATTTCAGTTCAAGCATTGTTGCATTGCTCTTCAAAGCTTTCCTGAAAATTCATTCCAGTGCAATACAGTGCTGGTTATCTCACACCAGACTTGCCCTCCTTCTGTTAAGGACATGATAATTCATTTTTTTGTGCTCTACCTTGGCATGTGAGTACTACTACAACAGGCATTAAGTTAGCCCTCTTCAAGCATGCACAGAACTCATGTGGGGTAGAAAAGACAGCAATAATTTCTAACAACTGGATATTCTGGATTCCTTTGCTAGTTGTCAGTACTACTCCAGCCTTAAAACCAGCAGATTATACACATATTGCATTTTCTATATAATAGGTGCATGAAATGCTTTAACCCTAGCAAAAGGAAGGCATTAGACCCTTATTGTTGGAAGCTGCCAGAGGCATTCAGGTGTCTCCACAGTCCATGTTCACATCAGAGTGTGCATCTGAAGATTTCTTCTTAATTCTGACTAAAAACTGAAATAGCTTTGTTTAGAAATTATTATTATCTTTCTGATAATCCAACTGCAGAGTGCACCTTGCTTGTTGACACGTTAACACCGGCAATAGGCATCCAAAATGGACCTCCAAAACTGGAGACAACCAACAGTTTTAGGAATGTGAGCAAAAGGATTTCTGCAAAGGCAAAACCCCTCATTTTTATAGCTCTGAACAGCTGCATGCTGTGCTTGCATTCTCTAATCACTCCAGGTGATTCCTTAGTAGCTCATTCCAAATAATAAGTAGATTATCTTGACTTTAGAGCTCTCAGGAGTGACAGCCTCTCAAAATTAAGGAAAACAAAAGTTGGAAAGATAATACTTTTGTTTTAAAAATGCATTGTTTAAGCTATTTCATCACAGAGGAAACCATTAGGTTACCTCATCTGAAGAAAGGTAAATGCCAAATCAGACAAATCAATGCTATTAATATTAAAACTATTTAATAATGTATAGTTTGGATCCATCTCTGGGTTTTCTCCTTGCAGTGCCTAGGACTCCATAGTGGCAGCAATGCAGAGCAGAGAGGCAAAGCAGTTTCCATGACAACAGAACTACAACTTGATGCATGAGATATAATTAAAAGGTCCAGAACAGCTGCCTTGCATCCCAGCTCTCCTCTCAGCAGAACACTCCACATCATGGATCACGTGGGTGACCAGGCTCCTGTACTCTGCACACTTCTGGCTTTCCCCAGTAGTGCTGAAGAACAGCAAGTGGAAACTGTGTTCTCCTAATTAGGGAGTTCACTCACCTTTCAAATAGCAGCCAAGCTGCTGAGGCAGAATCTGTTGTTTCAGAACTGCCTCTATGGAGGGAAGAGTGGGAAAATAGCATTATAAGACAGAGAGAAGTCATAATCAAATATGTCCTTAAGTGTCCTGGCTTTTTGGGAATACAGTCTTGGAGATATTTTTCCTTAATTCTGACAAAAATACATTGTTTTTCCCATCTGTCTTTGCTGCTTCTCACCTCTTCATGAAAAAGCAGAGGCTGGGAAGGTTCTGCACAGCTGCAGCAAACAAGGCTTAAGCAGCAGCAAATCCCTTCCAATTTTGTGGTTAAGGAATTTGGCTGCATGCTGACACCCACATTACCATCCACACAGCATCACACTGCAAGGATGGCACACTCTGCCACCCAAGGGGTTTTTATGCTTTATGGAGCATTTACTACTCTTAATTGCACACACCTTTAAATTCATTAAAATTGCAACAACAAGGGAAATTTCTCACTTCTCTTCAACTTCTTGTCTAAGCAAGAGGTGTGAAGATGGGGAGTCTTATGAGGAGCAGCTGAGGGATCTGGGGTTTTTTAGCCTGGAGAAAAGGAGGCTTAGAGGAGATTTTATTGCTCTCTACAACTCCCTGAAAGGAGGCTGTAGCCAGGTGAGGGTCGAGCTCTTCTCCCAGGTGATGGGACAAGAGAAAACAGCCTCAGGTTGCAGTAGGGGAGGTTAGACTGGTTAGGAGGAAAAAATTCTTCACTGGAAGGGTGGCCAAGCACTGAAAGAGGGTACCCAGGAAAGTGGTGGAGTCACCATTCCTGGAAGTGTGCAAAAAGCATTGATATGTGTCATTTGTTAGCATTCCAGGCCTTCATTTTCCAATCTAAACAATGCTTGTGACCACAGCTCTTTACACATCAAGGTTTTCATTCATTCAAAGCAGACTTGAAGAATATAAATTTCTATTTTAGCACAGTTGTATTACAGCTGTGGTTACTGGACTGGTTTCAGTGAATGGCAAAGCAGGAGGCAGTGGCTGCTTTGTCTCCCTGCTGTCTTCTGACTCCAGCAGATGCAGCATCATCTGCTGCCTTGCAGAAGACAGCAGAAAATGTGCTCTTTGAAAGGTGCCTCCCCAAACTGAATGGATTTCCTCTGTCTAACAGCAAAGGCTTTTTCCAAACAGTGCATGGATTAATATTTTTCAAAGGAAAGGTCATGCAAATCCTTTCTAATGGGAGAAGAATTAAGTGACTTAGCTGACCCAGCTGAGGAACAGCAGCTCCCACAGTATTAGTCAGCAGTGGTTTCAGCTTAGTTATTGACAGTACTAAAATATCCATGGTATTTATACTCTGTCTTCTCCCAGGGCCAAGCAGGGATAGTGGGATTCCTGACCAGGGACTGAGTACAGATCTTCACCCTTTTAAAGCCTTACTTAAGCTTTAGGGTGAGAATAATGTGTGCTGGAGCCCTGAATATCTCTTTATGCCACGTTTTCAGGTTAGTGGAAAGGTGTCAGGTTCATTTTTAAAATAGAAGCTTCCTGACTTTTCTGCTCAAGCACACTGTAGCTCCAAGTTACATTCATCCTCCCTTTCTATCCATTACAATATTTTCCAATATGTTAATTTCCTTCAAAACTACAGGAACATCCCATTCCTGATTTGTCTGTATCACTCAGTTAATACAAAAGCATGGCAGTAACCAAAATCTGAATTAATGTGCAGTAAACCCATTCACTTACATCTTAAAAATATGCAAGAATCACAAGTATCTGTCTCTAGACCAGTCCCTTTTGTACTCACAAATGACACAGAAAATGCTACAGTGAGGTCTCCTTAGTAAGACTTCATTATCTTGACAATCAATTACCAATATTCATTAGCAATAGAATAAAATAGTATCACAGTGTATATTATGTATAAAAAGATATATTAAAATTATAGCTTTTGTAGTAAAGAAACACTGTGGTGCAGTGAATTTGACTTTTCCTAATGCCTGTCCATTTCTTTTTTAATTCACAGAATTCAATAAAACTCTGTAAGTGTCCAAGTGGGTGGGGAGGTTGGGTAAGATTTCAATGTACTGCAGTGACAGCCTTGTTCACCATGTAATTAAGAAAAAAATTAATCAAGCATTACTTTAAATATATGGTCAAGCCCACTTACCAGCTCACAGTGGTCTTAGATGGATTTTTATTTCCATGCACAAACCAGCTTGCATTAGTGCAAGGTAAATCTGCTCATTTAATATCATTTGTAATAGTAATGATTTCCATTTTTAATGTCAAGAGAAAAATCACTGGTTTGCCTGCTCCAAAGAGCACTTAATGTCCATTATTGCACATGGCACAAATGAGTTTGCAAATTTAAACAGACTTTTCAGCAATAGTTATTATCTTCAGCCTATCTGGACAGTGCAGGTGTGGTAAGAGCCTTTGTATTTTTATTCATAGGCATAATAGCACATGAAAGACTTTAAAATACCAAGAACTCTGATATTTTTAAGACTGCAGGGCTATTTAAACACATAAAAATTGAAAATCCCCTCCATGCACTTTACTACAACTGCCATAAGTTGTGTTGATGCTGATTCTTATAATTAATCATGTGTCTACTTCATCCCTGGAACTCCCAAAGGAGTGTCAGAGTATCCCAGAGTGGATGATGAGAGCAACACATCTGAAGTTTTGTAATGGCTCTGGGTACCTGTGTCTCCGGCAAAGCCAAGAGAGCAAGACTTGCAAACTGAGAAAATACTTAAAGAAAAGGTGGGAAAAATATAAACAGCAAGGGCTCCATCAGGGGATGTACACAGCAACAGACATAAATACTGAAGATGAGGGATTTGCTCTTAATCTTATTTTAAAAATCCCAACAAAACAAAAACCAACCAAACAAAAAACCCACAAAAACCCAAACAAAACAAAAAAAAAAATCCAGTAAAAATGGGTTTGAGAACTGAGGAGCACTGAGTATTAACACTGTATAAAACAATTATTTTATATGCTTATTATATCTGATCTTCACTCAGGTTCTTTTGTAAATCAGAGATACCCTTTGAACCTTTGAACACCTTGGTACCCTCACTGTGACCTGTGAATTGTCAAATTCCTGGTAAGAAAAGGGTCAGACAGAGTTAAATTATCTGAAGTTCTCACCTTAAATCTGTGTATTGTCTCAAAATCCCACAAACAAAACTGGGCTATGTTATCAGCCCAGGAGCCACACAAAGTTTTCTGTTACTAAGTCTAATAAAACTTATTCTGTAGTACCTGTGATCCTGGAATAATTCCTATTTTGAATTGTATTTGAATTACAACTGCACCCCTGTTGCAGCTGTGTGAGGCTCAGACCCCCACTCCTCCTCCTGACTGGAATTCTTGCTGAGGATCATACATTGAGAAAAATTAAATGACCCCTGCAGGCTCATCTCCCAAGGTCACTGCTGCATCTCTTGCCAATGACTAAATATGCATCCAGCAATCAATAACATTATATTCCCAAGGTACACAGTGTTCTTCAATTATGGTATTTAGATGGAGAGCCTCTCAGTATCATCTAGCTCAATAATACTTTGCAGATCTCATTTTATACAAACCTCTCCTGCTAATTTAGGTCTGGGAAAAATAACTGTATTTTCTTTAGGTTTCTTATTTAGCTTTCCTTCCCCAGAAGATTTTTGTTATATTCTAATTTCTCATTATTCCCGGCAAATAATGAATTTAATTTAAATTTAACATTATTGTGTCAGTTTTACCTTCCCAAAGAGTTTTCCTCTTGATCTTTACAGCAGCCTTAGCAAAGAGCTGAGTTTCTGCCAACAGATGAACTTTGGTGGTGTTTTTACAGCACTATTATGTCCTCCATGCATGAAATATTAAGATTATGACAGGTTGCCAGTCTGGAGGCAACAGACTGGTTTAAATGCCTCAGAGGTGTCATGCCAATCAATTCTCCTGTCTCACTCTTACTGGTCATAGAAATATGTATTAATGAAGGGTGAATAATTAAACAGAGGGGATGAATTACAAGGGACAAGACAATGTCACAAGAATGGGAACTCAGAAGAAAGGAGTTAAAGAGAAGGATCCAGTCTACTGAGAGACAGAAGGATTCATTGTGTGCCACTCACAGCAGCCACACATTTCCTCCTCACCTGCCTCATTCTGGCAATTCAAAGCTGGATCAGAAGATGACAGAAGCTGATCTGAAAGGCTGCAGAGAGATGAAAACCATACATCCATGCAAGCCCTACAATATTCAGGAGTATTTGCTCTTCCTGGCTTCAAAACAGAGCAGCCCTCCCAGTCCTTCTGAAGCACCACAAAAGAAAGAACTCTGTGCCCTACAAATGCCAGGCTGAAGTTCCTAGAGGAGGCACATGAGGGGAGGGCCTCCTTCATCAGGAAAATGGCTTTAAGCACACAGAGCTCCTCTTATCTCTCAAGGGATACTGGGGATGAAGGCAATGACAAGGAAATACTGTCAAGAAGTTTTGGCCTTCAGAAAAGACCAACTCCTACCAGCTCATCAGGGCATGTCTCTCTAGGTTCATGTCTAGAACCATGTGGCTCCACCTGGAATACACATCTAGAAAGGATGATAACAACAATCATCATCTCTCAGACAGCTAGCAACCTCAGAAAACCTCTATTTTATTTATTATTCCTTTTATCTAACCATTTCTTTCATCAGATATCCTGGATTTCCTTCCTTTTTAATTCTCTGAATTGCCCAGTCAAAGGCAAAACGAATTCTGGAAGAATTCTCTGCACTTTTCACCACCTCCAGCTCTGTTTTGATGCCTCAGGTTTTAGCTTTTATATTTTTCCGATTCTGTACTGTTTTAGCGTGTACTTCTGAGCTTCATATTATGGGATGGTGAGCTCTCTGCACAGAGCAGGGAGACAAAATAATTCCCTCTCTAGCTGGGGACCAAGGACAAATAATCTAAATTTCAGGCTCAAGAGCACAAACAACGGGGGCTGAAGAGAGAAAAACGACAAGGATGGGACTGCGTGGGCTAAAGCTGGGATGGGACAATGAACTCCAATCTGCAAATGGAGCAGAACTGATCCAAGGGACAGACCCCGTGCCTGCTCGTGCATTTTGGGACCATTTTGGTTCATCTTGGGTGCAGCCCTGGCTGGGCTCTTGTGCTGCCCAAGGTGGATCCATGGAGGCCTTTTAATAAATCCCTACTTTATTCTTTAACTCTGTCCAGCCTCTGTTCTAGGTCAGCCTTCACAAGGCATCAGTTTTTCCACCTACCCCTCGCTCAAGCAATCCAGAAAGCCTCTCAGCCACAACTCAAAACAAAAAAAAAAAGTTTTTTTTTCTGTCTTGGAACACAGAAACACTCGTGGCAAAGTCCACAAAGGCTGAACCAGAACCACTGCCATGGTCAATGTAACACTCTCTCTAAGCACAGCTCCTTTCCATATTCATGGAGCCAAATTTGATTCTGGCTTTCATGTACTTGCAAGGTAATTCTGTCTCCTGGAGAAAAGTCAATTATGGATAAAGTCAAGGACAATACAAAATACAATACAAGGCTAATGCAATTACAGATTAGGTGCAGGTATTAAAACCAGCCTAATAAGACAAGTAGAAAGAGCTAAAGTCCAAACTAAGCATGTGTAAATTCTGTACTCAAAACCTATGGGGTTTATAACTATCAATTTTTAAAAGAGGGGAAAAAAAAGCTGGATTAATATGAAATACTGATTAAAGTAATAATACAAGTGCTTATCCAGTTGAAAACCAAACTATTTTTTTTTCACCTACTATGGAAACAAAACCAGCATGATATTCTAGCAGATACCTTAAGAAATAAAAATTACATTTTTCACTTGGGGATTTTTTTTTTTTATGATTAAAAAAACCCACATTTTCTGTTCTATATCTAACAGGTAAAGTATGTGTTTATATCCTGAGACAAGACAAACATTTATGGAGGTGCAATGCAAAGAATGGAGTAGATGAAACACATAACAACAAATGCCACTGCACTGGTGGACATTGGGAAACAGAATTCAAAATAGGGTAGAAAAAATGAAAGCATTACATGTGGTGATTTAAAGTAAGATTAGTTTAGAGCCATCAGAGTTAATTTGCTAAGGCATTACACTGTGGCAGAGTGGAAAACAAACTTACTCTTCTTGAACAAACTTGTTCCTATTTCCAAGACATTTCCTAGTTAGAGGCCATTCCTCTGGATCTGAACTTGCTGAAAGTCTAGAAGTCTAGCAGTGTTCTCAACTGCTATCCCAAGAGTGCATTTTTATACAGAAAATATTATTGTGCTCTGATGCAGATTTAATTATTCATTTTTAAACAGAAGTTAGTTGCAGGAATCTGAGCTAATGGATTATTTTGTTCACAACCAGGTGGAAGCCAGTAGTCTTCAGTGGATGTTTATTTCCCTGCAGATTGTTTTCCAGCACTTGTTTACAACTATATGGCACTGTTAGCAAAGAAATTATCATTTCCACAGAAAGCAGACAACTTAATTTCTCAATAACTGAGGTCCTGGCACACTCAAGAGCATGAGATGCAGAGGGAAGTGCTATTGAACATTGAGTTAAAGTCCTCTCTTTTGTGGTTAAGGTGAACTTATAAAAAACCTTCATCCTTTGGAAATGCCATGGCAGTAATCTTGCTTTGAACCTTTACATATTGNGGGGGGGGGGGGGGGGCAGGTTCTGCTTCAATTTCATTTGGAGCTGTGGCTCAGTGACATTTGTTAGATTACTCAGCCACACATTCCACTGCAATCCCAGAAGGACAAGCAGCAGAATTCCAAAACTTGTTTGCCAGCACCTTAACTTCTCGTGAGCCTCGTAGTGAAGACCCAGCAATTACCCATAAATTCTGTGTAAGTACCTGATTCTTTCTATTCCAAATCAACATACAAGAATATGCCCAAATACTAAGACAATAGAATTGAAATCCCAGCAACCTGTAGGTCATCCTCATTTTTCTAGAAAGTTTTCTCCCTTTTCTTATGTCTTTTTTGGAGAGGTATTACAGAAGGTGTAACAGGTTCTTCACTAGAGCTTTGACCACTATCAGTATAAATGCATAACAGAAAATGAAGCACAAGATGAAAATCTCATTGGGATGGGATTCTGCAAGCACTTATTACAGTAAACCAGAATTACAACTGTGTTCCCCAGGAATCACCATGCCTGCAGAACAGGGTTGTAATCAGATTTAAAGGATCATTACTTTTACCTTCTCATTTACCAAGCTTCAGGCTCCTTTGGAGATACGTGGTGAGTGACACTGCCTGAACAAATACTGCTCCTGGCTCTGCCACCTGAAGACTCTGAATCTTGATCACCTTCAGCCCTTCTTCCTGTCTCCACTTACCTTCTTTTCCTTTGGGTTTCTGAATTTTATGTAAAAAACAAAAACCAACAAACCAAAACCCACCATATTTGGTTATAATGACTTGCAGGCTATCCATTTTCTGTCTCCTGATTTCCCTAGTATCCCACTGTTCATAAAGACAAGTATCTATATCTACATGGATATAACTTTTTTAACCTCCTAGATGCAATTTAGTACTAAACTATGAGTTTAACATACCTCTCTTTATTGCTCTTTTCAGTTTTATATATATAACTAAGAATATTTGTCAAACCAATAATTAATTATAATTAGCTACAGGCTATTGGTGTTCAAGCTCTAGTGTTATTTGTAACTCTTCTTCATGCCTGTGGAAACATAAATCTAAAGTTGGACCATTTATAAAGAGTTATCATTGAACTGCTGTACTTATTATAGGGATCTAATTCAGTAAAGTTGAAGCAGGGAGTAAATGCACTTGAAAAGGGTGGTTTGATTTCCTCGCAAGGAAAAAAAGGAGGACAGTGATGCACTAACAGAAAGGATGTTCTTATCTACTGAAAAAAAATTAGGGAATCACTGTGTTTAACAGTTTCTTGATTTTAAATTGACTTTAAAATACAAAGGAAACATGTAAAACCTTTGCAATGTAGCATAAAGTTAATCCCTGTAAGGAGGTAATGAAGCTGCTAATGTTTGGCTAAGTACCATCCTTAGCTAACACAGCTCTGCAGGCACAGAAGAGCAAATGATTTCCCTCAGCCTCTCACAAAACTGATCATTTATTACAGCAGGGCAGCACAGGCCAGAAGAAATATCAGTCAAATCACTCTGGTGAGGGTTGGTTTACAAAAAGCAGAGCAGAAAACCAAAATACTGGTTCCAATTAACAGCAGAGAAGACACTTACACTCACAATGAAACCCCTGGAACTGGTTTTCTGCCTGCTTGACCTTCTGAACTCTCCACTTAGCCACTTCAAGCGATTTCCTTTATTTAGGCTTGATTATTCATCATCCCATGGCCAGCCCTGGCAGGTGAATCAATAAATGTATATATGTTCTGAGCAAGTTCCCACACAAAACAAACTAAGGGAAAACAAGCTGGACACCTCAAAGTGAAAATACACTCATTGATTCTCTCCTGATTGCTATTAACTGCTGCTGCACACTTGGTAGGGATTGCCTCACTGTCCTGCAGCCTTGCAAGACAGCAGGGGGCCACATAATGTAAGACATCAGGTAAATGAACTCAAAAATGGGTGGTCACAAGAAGATGAGAGAGCAGCAAAATTTTCAAGGATAAAAATGTGAAAGAATGACAGTGGGTAAGTTAAGATGTAAAAATTTAGGTTGTCATAATACACAGCGCCCAGAAAATCGACTGGAAAACCTTTAAAGTCTGCCATTCATCTAAAATTAAATACTACTTAAAAACAAACTAAGAGCACTGTTGTGGAAATGAGATTACATTGTGTGGGGCAAAAAAAAGTCTATTAGCTGAGTTCCTGCCCAGGGAATGAGGGCTTCTTATTCAAGTTCTTTTTGCATGTTTGCTATGTCCTTTCAGAAATAAATACTTGCTCAAGTCACAGGTTGGCCCAAAGTGACCACCAGTGATGACTGATTGTCATAAATGAGAAATAGCAACTATTTACAAACCTGATAATTTTTTTAAGGTCCTTAGGTAACCCTGAAGATGGATGGGCTGTGATGGATGAACACACTCCTGCAGCTCCCACTGTGAAATCAGCTAATGACACAGAGTCACAGAATGGTTTGGGTTGGGAGGGACCTTAAAGATCATAATCCTAACTACCATGATCATCACATAATTACCATGGTTTCCATGAGGTCATGTGTTAGAACCCCTTTCTAAGAAAGACATGCTCTGGAATAATCAAATAATACAGCTGTGCATCTCTCTAGTGTGATTTTTTTATTATCTATGAGGATTCTTAATGAAGAACCAGATCCTCATGTGTTCAGTCCTTCATCCTGTCTTACTCATTTAACAACAGCTTTTACAACCAATGCAGCCCCTGAAGAAAATCACCACACATTTCTCCCCCATACTCAGATCTTCCACAAGGTGAGGCAGGCTCTGTTTGGAATTTGGGGTGGGACTGGCATTGCTAGAAAAAATTTATCTTCACTTCAGAAAGTAGTTCCAACCAGTTGACTTCTGTAGATGAAGTCAGCAAACTAGACACCTAACACCTGGGAATATATTGTCTATTTGCTCATTTTAGAAAAATAAGTGAGAATATGGAAAAAATTAAATTAACATTTAAAAAGATGATGCATCTACTTAAAAAAAAAAAAAAAATTAAAATACGGTCAAAAAATAAAAAAAAAAAACCAAAACAAAAAAAAAAAAACTCTGTGAAAAGCTTTGATTTATAATATCTTTTCATGTAATCTTGAGAAAGTGCAGAACATAATAAAAATTGTCAAAGCCTTTACAGTACACTGTGGTGGAGAAGTCTGTGACAAGTTGAGGAGACCTACAAGGAAAAATAATTGTTGCCTTACATTGGAGCAACACAAAACCTGTATCTCCTAAGTGATATAAGAGATTGGAAGTGGTAATGGATAATTTATATCTTTGAGGAAGAAGTTTGACATGAGCAGAGACAAAAAGGCCCTAAAAATTTGGTTGGCATTAGTTTCTAATAAAAAAATAAATAAGCTTTGGACACATCAGGTAACAAAAGCCTTAGAGCCAGACAGAATACTACTGTTAGTGTTCTGATGTGACCCACATAAAAATGGAAGTGATTTAATGCTCCATTTTTACTCAAAAAGGAGATAAGGACACTAAATTATTGGAAAAGTGAACAGCAAATATGTTCTGTATTAAGTAGCCTGATAGGCTGTGTGCTATTTCTGCCTGTAACATATGTGACTGGTGAGCATATGGATATTTTGTTTTGGAAAGTTGAAGGAAAAATAGATGTTGCTATCTACTCCTTTCCACTGCAATTGCAAAAACATCTCTTCTGACACTGGAAAAAGAAAGTGTTTGGTTTGAAAATGTAATGGGTTAAAAAAATTTGTTTTCTTCATAGCTAGCTTATTAGTTTTCTGC
Source organism: Peucedramus taeniatus (assembly GCA_013400575.1). Taxonomy (NCBI): domain Eukaryota; kingdom Metazoa; phylum Chordata; class Aves; order Passeriformes; family Fringillidae; genus Peucedramus; species Peucedramus taeniatus. Next base: position 26,721 of record WBNO01014317.1, on the reverse strand, counting down.
TTTATTTTGAAATTTAAAATAGAATGCAGGTGCAAAAAGTGGGTACAACAATAACACCAAATCTTATTTGCCTAAAATGTCCTAAAACATTTCCATATGATATTCTGTCATTGTGCTTTCATCTGTGGTTAATGTTTTCAACTTCTCAGTTTGAATAAAAAAGTACAACTGGGCTTCAACTTAATAAGGTCTTACTGAAGATTTTGAAGTGAAACATTTAACACAGAGAATTAGCTGAGAGTGGAATGTGATGTTAAGAGTGGCAAATAGGGACAGGAAATACTTTCCCTAGAAGTTAAAACAGCCTTCCAGTGTTAGAAAGCAAAAACATCACTGAGGAAATCTGGGAATCTGGGAAGCTGTGAAGAAAAAACTGAAAAAAAAAACCCTGATAAATCTGAAGCACTTGTGTTTTAAAAAGACATAAATTAGTATGGTTTTGATCAATGAAGAGAAATGAATACTATTGTAAATTTCCAGGAGAGTGTATGTATTATATATATTTAAGTTGATGACTGAAAGAAAACTGGTGTCAGAGGAATCTGATTTGATGGCACTGCATTAGAGTCTGTAATTAGTCATGTCTGATGACTTTCCCTGTTCTCTGATATGGAAAAGGCAACTTTTTTTTACCACACATCAGACATATTTATATGAAGAATAAAATGAACAGAATTTATAAAGACCTCAAACACATAAACACTACCTGTGGTGTGGCAAATTCCTTGCCAAAAGTTCTCATCACAAAAACTTTCATACAACTGATTCAAAGTGCTGTAATCAGATCAGAAACACCATCTGCTCTGCATTTCTACACAGCCATTGGTTTTTTACCAGTGGAGACACACCTATGGGCTTGTAGGGTACTAGAAATTGCAGATATCTGCTCAAAGTGGCTATAAGGTCACAGTACTGGGTTTCTTCTCACTCTTGTCTTGAAATTTGAAATCATTGTTACAGTACAAAATAATGGAGAAATATTTCCTAAATAAAATTTTCTCATGTTGCCAAGAGGCAAGACAACCTTTATTCAAAATAAACAAAGAGATTTTCTTGGACATTCATGTTGCAAGACCCATGAGCCCCATACAAACATCACAACACAGGAAATTCCAATGACAGGAAGAAAAAAAAAATCTAACACTGGAACAGATTGTCCAATGAAGTTATCAAACCTCCTTCTGTTGTGATTTTCAAATTTTAATTTGTCAAACAATCTGACTAAAAGTTCAGAGTGGCCCAGGCTCTGAGTGGGTGTTCAGACCAGATGATCTTCAGAGATTTTTTTCTAAACTAAATTCCTATACAATTCTATGAAACTATCCAACAAAATAAGTAGGCACTGATGGATTAATGAGAAAATAAGAAAGCTGTCAGTGATTCTGTTCTCCTCGTGGAGAATTATTCCAATTTCAAGTGCCAAGTTGCTGAGAAGCCTTTCCTTCCTCTCCTGAAGGATGTTACAGGAGAGGTCAATAATGCCACAGAAGGAAGTTATTCACCAAAAATTAGTTTCTCCATCATTCCTATTGTAAATATTGTGTGTAAAGCCTGCAGGCTTGGTTTAGGTTAAACACTCAGCAGAGAACTTGTGGATTGAACAAGGCAGCACCAGTGGGCACCATCATTTCCATGAAAACTTGAATTTTCAAATTCCTTGGAAGATAGTGTCTGGTTACTACTGGAGCATGGAGTAAAACAAATCCAGATAGGCCATGAATCCTCGTGGGGTTTCAGGGTGCTGAAGAAACAAAATATTATCAAGATTGAGAGTATTCAGAGAAACTAACAAAAAAGATGTGGAATATTTACACATTCTGGCTGCAAATAAGATAAATACCTACAAGGATACCATATAAAGAATACTTCTGAATCTAAAATTGATTTTAAACCTAAGTGTAGGAGGACATGGGCAATTTGTCACAGCCCTTCAGGCTCATTTATCTGCAATGTTTCTAAAATTTAGCACTTTACTCAGAGTTCATTGAGTTCACTTAAAAAAAAACATTTGTAAATATGCTTTCAAGAAAAAAAGAACTGCTGCTGGTGGTTATAATTGTGAGTTTTACAATAAATATTAGAAAGCCTTTGTTGTGCATTCAAAAATCATGTCCTCAGAAGATGGCATGAGAGACACACTTTTAAATTACTGAAAGACTGTTCAAGGCATTTATTCAGGCATCAGAAGTAACCATATACAAAGTCCTTTAATACATAAGATTCATCAAGAGTGTATGTGATGTAAAACATCTGTCATGAGCCATCAGTCTAAATAATTTTAATCCAAATGATAGCTAAAACACATTCTAAGGAAATCACAGAAGTATCTAGAAAGGACTTGTTATACAAAAGAGAGGCTATAATTACAGAGCTGTTTTTGTTTTTGTTTTTGTTTTTTTTGTTAATTCTCTGCCTCAGCTATCATCCTCATTTCAAGCAATATTTAGGTGGGTGTGTTTACTGCTTAGATTTTCAGGTTTGGTTTTGTTTTCAAGAGATACCCAAAATCTGAAAATCTGCTCCACTTATTTGCTGATGCAATGAAAACTTTGGAATTTTGAGATTTGGAAAATTTCCAAAGGAAAGAAATCAATGCAGCTGAAAACAATTGCTTGGTACTTCCCTGCTGCTTTTCTTCCCTGAGCAGTACTTTTTAGGGACATGGATGGGAAATACAGGCTGTCCTTGGAAAACCTGTTTCATACCAGGGCCTCCTGTTATTTAGCAACAAGTCCATTTTGGGGTTTTAATCTAAACTTTAGGTGCAAAAGGTGGCTGGCTGAGTGGACTAGACTGGGGATTATCTACAGCAGTGTTGGAAGAGAGGTGAAAATATTGGCTTTGGGGGCATGGCATCTTCAGCAAATTCCTGTTTCCTCTCAGGATTGAAATGACCAAAGAATTCTGATTTCTGAGGACTCTGCTCACAGCCCCACCCTTATTCTCTCAGGACACATGTAAAGAGGTGGCTTTAAACATCCACCTGAGACACAATTAGGGGGCAAATGCTGATTTCCTTCATAGTGTTACTTCTGAAATACATAAGTGCAGAGTTGGAGTGCCATGAGAAGGCCAACAACTTATTTCANCTTCCCTTTTACTTCCAATTATGCACACCAGCACTGGTTTTCACTCATGTCATGCCATGCTGATAATAATTCTCTCTGCACTGCTGCTCCTCTGCCCCTTCCTGCAATTCAGCTGACCTGCATGGTCAGGCAAGGAATATCCCCTGCTCTCCTGGCTGAAAAGAAGACTGACATATTCTAAGTGTCAAAATTCCATTTTTTAGCACTTCACCTCTAATGCAAAGGATTTGTCCACTGAAATGTTGGAACTTTTCATCAAAGCAGGAAGCACTTTGAATATTTGTCTTGGATTGTAAGTAATCTTACAAAAAAACCCTAAAAACTCCCCCATAAAGCTGCTTTCAATAGCAAAATCTGCCACTTCAATCTCGCACTTGCTAATAAAATTCTCAGGTACAGCAAATAAAAACAAAGCAAGTCCATCAAAGTGACACTGCAACTCCAGACTGCAATTTGCACTCAATTGCCCTGTCATGAATTCTAAGGTTTTGTCCTAATCCCTCGATATAATATTGTGCCTTGATACAAACTTCCAATCACAGAGCATGTTTAGATGCTGCTTCTTTTATATCACTGTGTCATTCAAGGTAAAATAAAGCTTTATTTTACCTTATTTAACCTGCTCATTTGTTTGCTTTCCTGAATTAGAATTAAAACTACCAGGAGTGACAAATAACTTAGAATGAAATGTAAGGCACATTAATTTTTGATGATTCTCCCACAGTTCATTTTAATTTAGCTATATGCATCATTTGCCTTCTTAATTTTTCCATTTAGTGAACTTATAACTAAACAAATCTATAATGCACCTTTTAAAGGGAAAAGATATTGAGCTAGTCCTTTCTTGCATGGAAATCATTGGTCATTTACTTACAAGTAAAGCAGTAGGTAGTGAAAGAAGATTAACACAGAATGCACCCTGTGGCATGGAAATACATGATTATTTTTGTCTCCTACAACTTCTCTTCTTGCTGAAGGTAATTACTTTTGTGTCTACTATATGAACCATAATTGACAACTAATGTGTGGGAGCATGCATCTAATTTTTAATCAAATGGTATTTACTGAGTCAAAACTACCAGGTAGTTAGTATCTGAAGGAAAAGTTCTACTAAATCTGTGGGTTAAAGTTTTCAGTAATAATCTAATATTGTGCTAGTTTTCCAAACTTTCTTTTCACAAACTTTTACTAGAACAAGCAGGTCTACAGTGGCAGAGTAAAAGATTTTGAGGATGAAAACCCTCATATAGTAAATATGAAAATTTTTTAAATGTCCTTTTTCCTCTTGAGTGCAAAATATATAAAAATCAAGCTATCAAGAGCATTTATCTAGCTGTACAAGAATGACTTACAAGAAGACTTTATTCCATTTGAGCCTATTCTTACAAAATTGCATCTGGGACTCAGCTGCCAGAATTTCTATTTCAACATCTTGAAAGTACATAATATCACATTGTTCTCAGTGTGAAAAGTGTTTTCTAATCAGCAAACTTCCCTGACACACATTCCTGCCTGCACTTGCCAGCTCCTTCGAATCCTTGCAGCCCATTTACTCTTAGACAGCTGTAGAATAATTTTAAATGCATTGGAGAGAATCAAATCTGAGGGTCTCCAAAAATCAGTAATGTTGGTTTGGCTGCACATCAGATGATACCTGGGTGGTTCCTTTAGAGGGATTTTTGTCAATGTTATATTTATTAAAAAGTTCCAGCCCTGCAAAACAAACCCCAAATCCATCTTTCGTTTTTTTCTTTTGGTTCCTCTTCCTAAATTCCAAAGTGTAACAGATAATGAAAGCAGAAAGATTGTTCAAAGGAGTACTTTGATGTTGTAGCTAACATTCATCAAACTCTTTGAGAGTCTTGTGTCAGCCTGATTTCCCCTCTCCTGCTCATGAGTTTCTGTGAAATAATTTCTTGAAGTGTGGTCTTGATAAAATGAGCCATGTACAACAGAGAATGGCAAAAACATGACATTTCTAAGAACCAAAAATAAAATTGTGTCTGTTAGGAGAAGACTCAGTTCTAAAACATTAACATTTTATCACCCATTCATTTAAACTCCAAAATTAAATTCTGAGCAGGTAATTATTTTCCATTTATTTTAAGTCTGCTATAAGCAAGATAAGTAGTTTCTACAACTTTTGATACTTTTTCCTAGAGGGAGAACAGTTGTTAATGCTGACCTTTTCTTGAGGAAGGTTTTGATTTTGACGAACCGAGTATTTTGTTTGTTTGTTTTCCTAACAGACAAGTATCTTACAAAAATTTGAACAAGCTCAAAACTACAAGTTATCCCTCTCCTGGCTGAGGCCAGTGCAGTTCTATCACCAGGCAGAGAATGGGAGAAGAGGTTTTTCCATGCAGCCACAGAGGATCTGCCCCCATCAAAATCTGGTATCACTGCTAAGAGCTGCACGGAGGTTCAGCTCCACTGCACACTGAGGGATTATTTCTAACCTGCAGATTGATTTGTCATGTTCTGCAGCAGCACCTTTTGAACTCTCAAGACTAAGAGGAAGGGCAAAACGTAATATTCTCATAAATCTTGAAGGTTACTCCTTTCTTAAAAATTTTCCGCCGTGTACTTGGAATTGCCTGAATAAAATACGGACGAGCGCGGCGCTGAACTTTGCTGATCCAATCTGCTCTGCATGGATGGTCACAGGGCATTCATTAAAGGGGCTTCTCTGAAGTTTCCTTCAACCATGCCATTTGCAGCTTGGTTCTACACTGAAGAATTCACCTGAGATTGACTTTCTGACATTTATCCAAATACAAACTCTAAAAACCTTAATGGATTTTTTTTTTTTGTATTACAATTTAAACTCTAAAAAATCCAGTTTAAGTTATTTCCAAAACCAGATTTGCAGTACAAATTGGCAGGGCCATTTCCAATGGCACTAAGCAATGTCAGGAATAGTTCTAAACTAGACTGTCAAGCCAACAGAAATAATTGACTTCAGGACAACCAAATGACATAATAAATACTAAATTCCTATGCCCCTATAGGAGAAAGAGAGTGATGCATCACTGAACTCATTGAAACTTTTTACACTTCATAGTTTGTACTGTACACTCAAAGATTAAGCATATTTATAACAAATCATTAAAATGCAGTAATTCAGAGAGATCAGCAAATTATTGCTGTATTTTTGGGTGTTTTGCACATATATGGGTACATTTTACCCACAGCTACATATATGTGTGTGTGTGTACACATGGACACACATGTTTATAAGTACATGGGACAGATTGTCCTGCAGAATTTTATCAACTTCTCTTTTTATCCACTTAACTTCCTTATGTTCCAAGCAGCATCTGTTGTTTCTACATCACACTGTCCAGTGATTTTCATGGAATCATAGAATTGTTAAACCTGGAAAAGATCTCCAAGATAATTGAGTCTAAGTGTCAACCCAACACTGCCAAGTCCTCCACTCACCCACAGGGGTTTTGCTGTCAGTTTTGGTGTCACCTCTTCCCTGGACATCCTGTTCCAAAGCCTGACCACCCTTTCAGGGAAGAAATCCTTTCCTAATATCCAACCTAAACCTCCTCTGGCATCACTTGAGGCCGTTTCCTCTCGTCCTGTCCCTTTTTTCCTGGGAGAAGAGACTGATCACTCTGGGCCCAGCCATCCAGACAGTTTTTCACCCAGCACAGGCTACACCCATCCATATCATGGAAAGCCAGTTTTTCCAGGAAAATTCTGTGTCAAAAAAACAGTGACAAAATCAGCGTCAAATCCTTTAATAAACTCTGGACAGACAACATTCACAGCCTCTTCCTCCTCCACCAAGCAGGTCACCTTGTCATAAAGGGGGCTCAGGTGGGGCAAACAGCACCTGGCTTTCATAAATCCATTCTGACCAGGCCTAAAACCCTTGTTGTTCTGCTAGAAAAATATTTCTAGACAGTATTTCTGTTGTTTTTATCTGCTCCAGAACTGTGTAGGCTTCATGACCTAAGTGGAGAGCTAAGATAAAATGCATTATTTTGAGAGCCATCATGTCCACACTTTTAACATAGAGTGAATGGTTTGGTTATTAATGCCTGAAAATGAGGCCAGTACAGGAAAACATTTTTCATAGCACATTTCAAACCTAAATTTGTATTGAATCATACACTAAAAGATATAACAGTATAAAAATGCCTAAAAAGTAGCTATTATAAAGTCTTCCATCACTGAGTTCCTAATTAGTCTCTCAGTTGTAAAGTACAAAATGTGTCAATTAACTATTAAAGAGAAAAAAAATCCCAGCATAGTTCTCCCAACAAATTTGTGGGGTATTTAGGCAGTTTAGGCTGTAAGGTGTTAAAACAGCACACTGAAAATTACTGGGGTGGAGCAGAATTATGAACCCTGGTGAAATCTGATGCACTTTGAGGGGATTTCTAGGCTGGATTCAGTCCTGCAGACACTTTTATGACTTTACTGATCTCTGTATTGCTACTAAAATCAGAGATCCAAACAAAACGTAGGCATTGCCCTCTGAGCATCCAGCTTTCCAGAGCAGGCTAGTAGACAAGATGTAATTAAGCACCCTCATGAATTTTTCTTCAGCTTGGATGCCTAAATTTGGCTCCTACATCTATGCAAGTGACCTATTTTTTAAATATGCTGAGTGCCTGCAATTCCCAACAATTTATGCAATCAATCATCATTAAATTGTATGAAAATACTGATGAAACCCAAGTTGCCCACAGGCATTTATTTCTGCTCATTGTTACTATTAGAGAAATAGCATTTGTTCTGAGAAAAACTTCTTTAAAACTAAAGAACAGGAATGCATTTTTAAATGTTGAAAAGTTGCATAGCATGACTTTTGTTTCAGGAGGGAGGAAATATTCTTATGTTACTCACTGAATAATAAAATGGATCCTATCTCCAAAATTTGAAATGATGAGAATATAGAGAAGCATTAGCGGATTCTTGAAATAAGGTATGTTTGGACTGCATTGCTTGGATCAAGAGAGACATTTTTGGAACAGCAGGACAGACAGAAGACCTTCAGCTTCCTTAAGGATTGCAATCACCTTCTCTTTCCAGGACATTAAGAGCACTAAATTTCTTTTCAGCCTTTGGTGAAAGCAAGCAGAGAACTGATGCAAACATGGATCATGGAAATGCAGGTATTCAATTGCTGGAGGAGCATTTCTTTACAGCAACTGAACCAACCCAAGAGTTTTCTCACTTTTATCCTTCTGATCCTCTCCCCTTTCCCCAGTGAGCAAACAGCTGCATGGGGTTTATTCAACACCAAGCCACAAAACCACAAAATAAACACATTTCATCTAGGGAAACAAAATAAAAAACTGGACTTCTTCAGGTGCCTGGGAAAGCAGCTCTTCAAAACCTGATGCAAATATATTTGATATGTGCACTTTTAGAAATAAGACCACACATGGGAATTTTGCATCCTAATTTTGCACAGGCCTGATAAGAGCACATTTCCTTGGAGATGTGAGACTCTGACATCCCTGAGACAGCCTGAGCACTCAGGTGAAGCAGGAGGGTTAATGAGTGGTTCACATGCTCTCCATTCAGGGGTCTGAATACCAGCACATCTTGGTCCTCATGGACATACTATGAATACAGAAACAAAGTTAATGACATTTATTTACACCTATGCTGACATTTTTCTGTATGCAGAGGAAAATCATCAACATATTTTCTTAAAGGTCAAAAGCCTTTGCATAATATATTTCACTGCATGGAATGGATACCCTCTAATATAATTCAATTGCTGTGTTTACCCTAAAAAACTGATTCTTTACCCTTTTTAATGTACTGGTGTGTTTTCTTTCTTTCATTTCTTATTTTGGAATAATATTTTTTATTCTCTCAGCATAAGCTTACTGTTCAGTTTGAGCTGACATACTTTAATTTTCATGGTTTCCCTATCCATTTTCTCTATCAAAATTTATTATATTGTGATGAATATTACAAGCAATGGATACACCTTTAAAAACAGTATCCTCCTTGTTTCTCTCTGCAGATTTCCTTGTACTTACACATTCTTAGATATTAAAGACTCCATCATTTTTTCCTTCATCTAGACAGAACTGACTAAGGCTTTTTAAATTCATTCAGCATTTTTTCTTTAGGGATCCCAGTTCTGTATCTCTGTTTCTGAAAAAGCAAACTGCAGTGAGATGTTCTATAGCAAGCAGAAAATCAGGGGAAGAGACTTGACTGGTGTACAGGTACAAGGATGGAATTAGATATTTTTATTTTAATCAGTTATATTGTGCAGGATGATATTTCCCAATCTGCTATGATATCTGATGCTCAGCCTCTAATTCTGTCCTAATCAACTCTTGCATACAAAACAACAGGGAAAACCTTATTCCAGATGGCTGAGAGACAAAACTTAGCTGAGGTCAGAATTTAACAGAGGAGGCAAAAAGAATTTAGTAGAAATTGCACCATTTACAGTCTCTGTCACTCTCATCAATTTTAATTTAAATGCAGGGAATTAGTTTACAACAACTTCAAACTTCTTGATTATTCTTTTGCATTATTAGCCTTTGTCCTTTAATTAATCTTTCAATTTTATTTCATTCAATCTCTCCTGTTTCTTATTTTGATAACGTATTTAATGTATTATATTAATAAGGAGTAAATATTTAACACACCTCTTCAAAGCCCTTTTTTCAAAGCATCCTGAGAACTTGGTGACCTTATACACCCCTCCTCTCTAAAAACCTAAGTACAATCAAGTTACATTTTGCATTTTCATGAAAACAGACAACGACCAATTCATTCTTCCCAGGTTATATTTCTGGAGAGACCATACTGTTATAGAAAAACAACAAACACAGTAACTAATTACTATTAGTTAGTGACTGAAGACCTTATTTAGGCCTAGAAATTAGGTATAGTTCTCAGGCTGGGCTGGTCCCCCACAAATGCCTAAAATGTTTGTGCTTAATAACACCAACTTTCCCCTTTGCCAGTTCAATGATCACAGTTCAATTATCTTTTTTTGCAAAGATCATTTTCATGATTATTTTCAGTAGCAGAGGTACATGATTTTAAACAAAAATTGCTCTTTTCACCAATATTTTCTCTTCTCAGTTTTCCTGCCACAGTGATTATGGCAGTGGCTTTGGTATGGAGCAACAGTGAAAGTACAAGTATTAAATTGATATTATTTATAAGGTGTTAAGATACCTGGGCCCTGAGAATGGTTTTAAAAAGTGACAATATTTATGTAGACTTGAATGAATGAGTGGATTTCATATATAAAGTGATTACTCATCTTATTTTTCATCTAAAGGGATTCCTTGATAAGGCACCACCTAAGAATCAACCCTGTGCCAGAGCAGGAAAGATTTAAAGGTGCAGAAACAGAGTTTTGTTCTGGGATGGAATTTAGAAGCACTGTGCAATCTCCACCAAGCCTGAATAATCAGAGAAAGAACCAAGTCATTGAGTTCCTATGTGCCAAGGCAGAATTAATCACCCAGACAGAGCAGCAGAGGGAATTTCTTCAGAGGACAGGAATTTTCCCACTCACAGACACAAGTGCACTTGGCACACTCCTGGAGCAGGGAGGGTATTGAGGCAGGGTTTGAAGGAGGCACAGGAAAGCAGGAGCAGCTTTTTCTCTTTCAGAAAAACAAAAAGTGGATCTGGGCTTGAATCACCCTTCAGGTTTCTGAACAGAGGTTTAGGTCAACAGAGACCTTTCAATAAAAAGGATCACAGAGGGGTGCCCCACCCAAAATTCTGCTGTGAGCTAAAAACATACGAAAAACATCGTTTGTAAGTAAAGTTGAGAATTTGCTGTTATTACATCTCCCCTGTTCATAGCTGAAACAATGAACAATGATCAATTCACATTTAATTATTGCAGAAACAGAAAATGAGATACTAGGGGAAAATTTCTTAATAGAGTTAAAATCATTATATGCACATGCTTGATATCTCTGGGTTTTTTCCTGGTGTCCTTCATTGCCCCTCAGCATATTAAAATTATTCACTCTGATGTGTGGGACAGGGGACACACAGTGACTCCTCAGCATCCTGAGACCCCTTCTCTGGGAGGAGCATGATGTTGGTGATTTCTTCCTCCTCCTCCCTGTGGAATGTGCTTGGGGTTATGTTTGGATATTTTTTTAATACATTTTTACACCTTTCTTTATCAGTGCACAAGGCAACATTACAGCCAAATATTCAGTAAAAGGCTTTATATGTATTGGATGGTCACATCTGGTTTCTTTACTGTCCTAAAACTGTTTGTGCTCAGTTCCAGGCCTATAATCTATTGGTGTCCCCTCCATTTCCTTTTTCCTAAACATCTCATGTCTGTACACCTGTAAATATTGGCTGTAATCCCAGGACTGTCTCTCTCCACAGTGCATCAGTGTGACACAGCCAGAAATATTCCAGTCTACACAGAGTAACTACTCACTGCTAATTTCTGTGTCAAAATCATGGCTGTACCCACTAAGAAAAGCAAAGGAAAATGCAAAATACTGCACTTTGGGAGGAAAAAGTCCAGGCAGTGAGCAGCTGGAAAGCAGGAGGTCCTGGTGCACACCCAGCTGACCATGAGCCAGCAGTGCCCTCCTTGAAGGAGGAAAGAGTCTCAGAGGTACTGTCTGGACAAGAGGCAATGGGAATAAAGCAAAACATGTGAAATTCCATTTAATGTAAACTAAAACTTATTTTTACACTGTAAGGGTGGTGAAACATTGGAGCAGGTTATCCAGAGATGCTGTGGGGTTTCAATTCTTGGCGATATTCAAGATATTCTGCCTGAGCTGGGGTTTGGACTACATAACCTCCAAAGACCACTTTCAGCCTTTAGGAGTCTGTGATTCTGTGAGAAGTGAAATAAATCAGACACAGCCTCCTGACAGGCAAGCCAAAACAAACTCCAGGCAGTTCAAGATAAGTTAAAGCAAAGAAAGTTTGCCACCTTCCAGCTTGGAGGGTTTGCCACTTCAATATGTGTGTTTCTATTCTAGGAAATACTGCAAATACTGGGCTACTGAGGTGTTCTTTTGCTTTCACTTAAAAAAATTAAAAATCACAGGTGTAGATGAAAAATACATGAAAATATTCTATTTAATTTCCTGTGTATTTCTCTTCACTGTACCTGTAGGATTCTACACAAAGAAACCTTTGCTCTTTTTTAATTAATTTTCTCAAGTGTCACACATTTATGCTGTAAATAATCCACTGATCATGAATTCTCTGTTTGCATTGAATAAATCTTCTTGGAGCAGCATGAGAAGCATAAAGGGTTTGGACATCAACATTTCAGTATTTTTTACTTATACTTGTTATTTGGCATTTGGGCAATGTGCTCCTCTGGGGTCTTTTACCCACATCCTCCAAATCAAGCAAAAGTCAGATTTCTGAATCAGGAAGAACTGCTGATCTGACCATGCTGTTGTACACCAGGGCAGTGTCTTTTTCAATCTGTTTTACAGTAGGAAAAAACCAGATTATTTTAAAATATTCAAAACATAAAATATTGAACCCTTAGTGCTGAGTTGCACAGTGCTGGAGAATTTCACTGTGGTTTGCATTTCACAATGGAAAGTTTGTATTTCTTTCAGGGAATTTAAGCTCTGTGAACTTACACAGAAAAACTTAACAATTCATTTTTAATATGTAGCTTCTAAATAGGAAATGGTCTAATTAAGTCTTTACTCCCAAGTACCCACATTAAATAGCTTTGTGGAATCTTCATGTATCCCTAGGAAACCCTAAATACAAAATCCTGAGATGCATCTAGTGAGTTAACTTCTAATTGTCCTCTGTGGTTGGAGGCAAAACAATGCAAAGATGCAATGATATTTGCCAGTTTGCTCTTTTTTACCCATCAGATCAAGATAAGGTGATGTGAACTTGTAGATAATGAAAGTACCCCTTGCAATTTGTCACCGTTAACTGAACCAACATTATTAAAATTTGTTATTTTTGCACAAACCTTAATTTTACTTCTTATTATTACATTTTTCACTTTAACCTACACATCCCCATTAGTTCATGTACATGCTGCCTATCCAAAATGCACTTTTGTCTTTTTTTCTTTTTTCCCTCACAACATTTAATTTACACACAGGGTAAAAATGCTTAAGGTAATAGACATGCACCTATCAATTCTACTTGGAAAAAAATATGCTGACAGGATTCTCGTGACAATATTTTGTGCTTTCTTGGTTTTTTTTTTTTTCTTTAATGAATTCTGTGTGTACCTGATAAGCAGTGGATCATAGAAGCTCACACCTTTTACCACAACAGGAGCATAACAGACTCCATCAAGTCCATATTTTGACTTAAGTACAGCAGCTGCTGGAGGTCATTGAGTATTTTTAAATGCAAACTTGTATCTTCTACAAGCAAATTCAGCATATCCACCATGCATCCTGTCTAAATATTCGCTGGCACTTCCTAATTATTTTCAGGATGTTTCCTGGCATGACAGATCATGCTAACAGCTTCATTAACTCTGCTGTGCAGCACCACTGTATGGGCAGTGTGCACAGCCTCATCTAGGCAAGAAAAACTGTGCAGCTCCCCAAATTTAACAGAATAACCATTGCTCTCTCTCAGGATGTTGATGAAATTGGAAAATTGTTTCAGGTGAAGCCATCAGGACATGAATACAAACTGTTCTGGTTCTGTGTGCAGTTATTTTTCAGCAGTTGTGCCTGTGCATAGCACTGCTGCTTCATTAAAGGAAACTGATAACGATGTCTTTGACATGGTGCCTTCATTTACAGGTTACACAATAATGGGGCTTGGTGCTCTCTGTTGGTAATCATGAAAATTTCATTAAATTCATGTTTAGCTGTGAAAAATCTGATTTTTTCAGTAAATTTTTACCTAAACACTCACTCACTGAACGCAGTAAATTTTTATCAAAACACTCACAAACACTGAATATAATTGATGGTGTAGAGACCACATTCTTTTCTTCCAACAGTCTCCAAAATTTCTACTTCATTTGTTCACCTTTCCAAAGCTAAATTTCTGTAGCTATGGATTACCACTAATAATAGCTGCTGGAAGGAGGAACAGTTATCAATCACTATATGACCTAAATTAATTTGCCAGGAATTATTTTGCCCATAAAATGACAATAAATAGCAGTAATCTATGTTTCAGGCTTTCCTATCATTAGTGGGCTCATCTGTGTTACAGTGTTTTAACCCAAGTGGTGAGTTGTACATGGTCAATAAAATTGGAAATTCAACAAGATTTTTAAAAGAAAAAAAGAAAAAAAAGAAAGAAAAAAAAAAAGAGACATTTGCTTTGACACCCTATTTAAAACATAAAATACAAAGATCAGAGCAAGACAAAGTTTCCCTTTCCATGAAAAAAACACACACAACTGACCCAAAGTATTTCATGCTTGCATTCCAACACCTTTTAAGAACAAAGTTGATGCCTGAGCTGATCTGTTCTCCAAGGCAGTGTTTTGTTTTTTTTTTCTACCTGCTGGCAAAGTGCTATGTCAGACTTGATTATCCAGTCCAGTTTACACAACCTTGTCTTGACTCAGTTCATTTTGTGTGCAGTCCATGCATTGATGAATTGCATAATCAAACTGTGGCAGCATCAAAGGGGAATCACCTTCTGGCCAAGCCTGAGAGAACTGTGCTGAAGTCACAAAGCCAAACTCAGCTCTGGCAGAAACAGGCAGGCCTCCACTAAATCAATAAGATAATCAAAGCTTTATCATTAGATCAATGCAAAGAACAGCAGCAAGGCCTGGCAAAAATCTGCACTGGACTTAGGTCCAGGTATATCCAGGGCTGAGTTTGTCCTGGGAATTTTTCATGCCTTTGAACAGCTGTAGTGAAACAGAAATTTCAGAGCATTTATGGATTCTGCTGTTCCCAGTCAAATATCAGATTTCACTGTTACCTGATACTTCTGTTTTCTCTGGCTAATGAGGAGCAGAGCAACCACAAATCCCATCTCAAGCCTGCTGAACTCACTGAGTATAGGAGGTACTTTTATTTGCAGAGAGGAAGAAAATAATCAATTAAAAAAATAATCAATAATCAAATAATAAAATTTGAGTCTATCAAGACATATCCATCAGACAATTCTCAATGTCTGCAGTCTGGGCATCCTTTTAATGAAATAATAATTAAGAAGCTCAGGAAGAGCTTCTGAATGATAAGGTTTTGTGCAGAAATTCTAAAACCTTTTAAGAGGGTTGTAAGATGTTTTCTGATTTTTTTTTTTTTTTTGGTGACTGGAGGAGAAGGAAAATACTGACAATACATGTTATTTTAGCCCTGATTTAATTTCCTCAGGAGAAAAGAAAAAGGAAAAAAAACAGTCTGATTTTAGAAAAGTCTTAAAAAGCAGAGAATTGAATTCAGAATTGTATATTCTTCACAGTGTATAATGTTCTCATGTTCTCTTTCTGTCAGGAAATGTTCTTTGAACTCAAAGGCATCTTCTCAAGAACCAGAGTCCCATCATGCTGGGACCCGTGTATTGACAGAAAATTGCACTTCCCTTGACTGCAGAACTGTGTATGAACACACTGACTTCTGTGTGACATTAAATGACTCTGAATAAATCCAGGATTATTTGTCTGCTGTAACCAAATTTGAGTTCCATATTTCAAAAATCACCCATGCCACAGCATGGACAATGCTCTGGTAGCCTTGGGGAAGGCTCCAAATTTTTGTTTAAAACAAAAACCTTTTCTCTTCTGTTCTCCAGGTGTGAAATGCTACTATTGCATTCCTCTAATATCAGAAAGAGACAAGACAGAAAATTAGTAACCTTGAGTGGAAACCTGAGTCAGTCCAGGGTATTTTGCTGAGGTAAAGCAGAATTTGCAGCTTTCAAGGTTTGGCTTGAGAACTGTTGTTGAGAGGAAATTGAGACAAATGTGTTGCTCTGCCAACAGCATTAAGATAAAAGGAGGCTTGTATTAAACAAGAGTGTTCCACTTAGATCATGCACCCAATTAAAGCTGGACATCTCAGCCTCCCCATCGAGCAGAGGCCACCCTGATCCCTTTCTCAGGAATCTGGCTGGTTTGAGCTGTAGCAATTTCTGAACTACAAATGTTCTGAGCTGATTTGGGCTGGCTGCACTTTAATAGAGGACAGAAGGCATTAACTATTTCACTGCTGCTTCAGCATGCAAAATTCATCCCAAGTGCCCCCTCTTGTGACAATACACAGACCCAAAACGCTGGCAAAATTGGCCAGGGGGTAACTACAAAAACATCAGTAAAAGCCATCAGAAGAAAAGGAAAAAAACTGACCACATGCATTACGTTCCCCCTTTGAACAGACAAAAATATTTACAGTTTTTCGAAGTGCTAAGTCACACACTGAGGCATATCAAGCCAAGCCTTTTAGAAGCCTTTTAATTGAGGATGCCTAAGTGACAATACACGAATCCCAGTGAGCAGCAGCCATTCAGTTCAGTGGGGCTCCTCACATGATTAAGAACTAATCAGTGAGCTCAGCTCTGATTCCTGCTTCGTGTCCAAGCCAAAGGGACCAGGAGATCAGAGATCAGGGTGGCACAAAGGACTGGTGCAGCAGATACTGCTCAGAGAGCAGCGCGAGGATCGCCTGCTGAGAGGATTCAACTCCCCCAAAGGAGGGGCAGTGGCAGCCAGGCAGGGGGGGACAAAATGAGAAAGGAAGGAAATTTCTTGAACAAACCAGGCAGGCTGAGAAGGGCAGGGTGAGAAATGGGGCTGCTTATTAAATTGAGTAACTTAAGGTGACTGAGTTCAGTTTTTTCAGAAGGTCTGTGGCACCCAACCGAGATTCAGCTTAAATGAACATTCAGCTCATGCCTGCCCACATCCCTACCCCACAAAACCCTCTTTCTTCTCATGCTAGAAAGGAAAAAGCTCCCCCATAACATTCCCCAAAATGTATCTGGAATATAGAAAAACTCAAATTGGTACTCCTGGGAGCATACAGAATTCTGTCTATTTTTTGCCTTCTGACGAGATCTAAGCTTTTTCCCGGGAGTTATCAGTGGAAAAGGAAACAGATCATGTGCAGGCTGCCTGAGGAATTGAAAACTTTTAAGAAGCAGCTGGAAAAGGTGTCAAGCAAGGGATTACAGCGGATTAACCTCGAAAGATTTCATTCTTCTCAGGTCTGTCTATTCACAGTTAGGTACCACAGATTGGCTATTAACAGATGAACAGTAGAGGCAGCAGTTTTTCAAGGTACATGGGTATCCTTGGCCACCTATCTGGGAGGAGAATCAATCCCCTTTTTGTACTAAGCTTCCCTTTAGCTCTCTTTCCCAACGTGTTAAAAACAAACCACAGAAAAAACACACAGCAAATCTCTTGGAGCACCCATATGCACACACAGAAATGTACAGGCACATATATATCCCCTTCCTGCTGGATTTCCACAGCATACATTGAATTTACTGCTCTACCTTTTAGAGCATTGACTACATAATTTAATACATTTGTAATTATTACCCTGATCCTCTAGGAGATTGTACAACAAAGCACATTAGCAGATAGAAAACAAAGATTTTTAAAATATTTTTTCATTAGCAGACAATTTGGTCAGTTATTTCTACAAGGAAACCTTGTCTATACTTGCAGGTCACACATAATGAGCTTGTTTTACATATTCAGTATTCAAAACCAAACTTGTTTTGACAAGACACAACAAAGAGGTTCCTAGAGATCTGAAATCCTCCCCAGGACCTGCAGATTGTTAGTATTTCTGACATACATTTGAACTCACAACCTCCAGTGTTCAAATTCAAATATTTTGTTTACTGATATCTTGTTAAGCTTTACCAGCCAGCTTAAAAATTAAGCTGTTTCCAACAATTGGCTCAACAAAGAGATACATTTATTTAAAGACACATATTACGTATGCTCAAAAGAAAAGTGGGAAAGATAAAAATATTCTTCTCCCCCCTCCTCAGAGTAGATTGGTCACCAAAAGAATTTAAAATCCTGTTAAGAGGAATTTATACACAGAAAAAAAATACTCCTGTTATGTGCAGTTTAATTAATCACCTCCATAAAGCTCAAGGCCATCTGTTCAAAACATGGTGAAGAGAAAAAGGATGAGATTGGAGAAGACAGTTGTGGTGGGATTCAAGTGCACTTAGTGTGGCAATTGCAATACAAAGATACTTGGCCAGAAAATATAAGAGAATATTCTCATACTTAAAAGAAATGCTCCCAGAGAACACAAATATTTTTAGGGGAATAAATTGCTAAAGCAATAGTAGGTTCTGTTACAGCAGCAATCAGTTTTCTGTTTGAAATGCTGACAAAACCCTGAGTACAAAATTCAGCTCTGACACTGATCACCCAACCTGGCCTGCATTCCAGGATATGGAATGGGTGGGTTTCACTGGAAACTGCCTCTTGAAACCTTCATTTTCTCCCAGTCTGGCAAATTCCTTGCAAGTATAAAAGCCAAAATGTCACCTTCAATCCCATCTCAAGTAATATATCACCCATAATTCACATGGAAATAACACATGGATTATAAAGTTGCAGCTATTTCTGAAGGCTGCTGATCCCAGCAGCAAGCAGAGACATATTATCTTTGGGATTTTTATTTGTTGGAGGAACAAAGCTACAGAAAACATTAGAAAATTGAGAATTCAGTCTCGCCTTATATTCTTCCAAAAAAGTTAATTCATTCCCTGAATAATAAATGTCATAATAATAAATGTCATAATAAATTCTCACCAAGGTTATGTTTAGAGCCTTGTTATCTGATACAATTTCCCAGAAAAAAATATATATAGTCAAAATACTATTCCCACTACATAATTTCATATGGCAAAGCACATATTAACCTTTCTTTTATATCCTCCACAAAAAAAATTGAGTGCTCCACTGCATTCTCTGGCAAAATTGTTAGTCAGTGTACACATTAATATAATTGACATGTTGAATTGATACTTGAAACAGCTCACAGCTGGTAGCTTGCTGAGTGAGATTTTATTATTTTTCACATCACAAAATGCTGTCTCAGAGAATTTTCCTTGTGTGCACATTTTTGCTTTGGAAAAACTAACAACTGGCAGGCTTTTGAAGTGTTCCACAGTAATTAATGACTCTGATTTACATGTCTACAGGACATTACACAGACACATGTCAGGCTGTAACACTGAGTGCTTAAAAGCTGTGATTCCCCCATCATCAGTCTTGGATTTGCACATGACAGATACCAACAGCAAAAATTTTTACCCAGCTCAGTGATGGCAGGCAAGGTGACAGACTTTCCACCCAAATATTCTCTGCACATGGCAGGGAATCAGCCAAGCCACTGCTCACAGGGGAAGTCAAGACATCACCTGATGAATTTCTAGGATAAACCAGAGCTGGCAGAGGGTGCTGATTGCAGCTCAATGCTTTTCCTCTCACTTGCCACCAGGAGCATAAAAGCCAAACCCCATTTTTATTGAGCCACAGCCCAACTGCAGCTCTCAAAGCAGTCCAACCCTGAAAACCTCCCCAAACTTCAGCTTTTATGTAATTCCACAAATGCACTAAGCTTGCTTCTATTTTTTCCCATTTTCTGGGGGGTTTTGGGTTTCTTTGTTTCAAGCCCCTACTTACGTCTGAACTTTACTCTTTTTTAAAACAAATGGAATAAAATTGGGACTTACCAAACCAGCTTGACAGAATTTTTCACCTTGTGACTGTTTTTTCCCACTTTGCAGCAAATACATCCCAGTCCAATACTTCACTCAGCTTTCTTCTCTAAGATTTGAATACATTTTACATGAAAAGTAATAAAGAAAACATGAAAATAGGGCAGTCATCTTTAAGCTTATATTTTAAAAAATCAGTGAGAATTGTGTGATTTTTGTGCTCTCTCCCTCCCCAGTAATGTCACATTTCTTTTTTTGCTTAAGGAAGCTTAGGAAGAACAGAGTGTGGTGGGTAAAGCATCCCTGAAGTCTTGCACATCTTCCACACATCTACCTCATTTAGGAGTGCATTTTCTCATCTCTGCTATTAAGAATATCTCATATGGGTTGCAAATGCCATTGTGAAATATTCATTTTTTAAAAAGAAAAATTATTCTCAAAGAAATCTGAGGAAAACCATTCACTTTAAACATTGCATTTCAAGTAAGAATTTTTCCATCTGACAAATAAAACAGTTTTTCTAAAAGTTTATAAACTAAACCTGGTGGGTGAGTCACAAAGAGCTCACAAAAGTGTGTTTTTACAGGTTTATAGCTGAGACCAAGTTAAATTTGACAGTTTCCTTTAAATTAAATTACTGTTAGAGATCATAGCATAAATAGTGCTTGATAAAAAAAATAGCTTTCTTATTCTCTAAAAATGTTCAGAATTAGGGAAAAGAGATCTTATTTTTCAGCTGAATGAAATAGATCTCTCAAGGTAAGAAAGAACTAGTGGGTACAATATGAGAAAACAGCTCTGCATTCATTCAAACTGTACTTTCTAGGGTGATAAAGGACTTTTTCTCATGCCACATAGGCCAATTTAAAGGCTCTCTCCCACTACATATGGCAATTTAATTTAATTTTTGTAACAACATAAGAAGGAAAAATGTATGCTTGGTAAGAAAAGGGGAGTAAGGAAACTCTACTAAATCAACACTGGTTTAGACCCAAGGACAAGAGGAAAATTATTGACACAGACTCATAGCAGGATATCTCTTCCTCAGTAAACACCTGCATGATCTCCTTGCTTAAAGCTAAATTGAGTTGTGTTTATCTCTTAAATTAATTATCAATTAATGAATTCTACGTATTTATAAACTTCATTATTAGTATGATATCCTTCATTGTATTCACTCCTTCCCTAATAATTAAATGTTTGCGTGTGCCCCCAAAGCTATTAAAAAGATATCCACAAGAGTAATTATGAGGACATTCCAGTCCCTTTTACCTCAGAAGAGATAAGAGATTTTCAGGAAAGTGTTTTGAAGTGTCTTTCACCATTTCAGAGCTCATAGACTTCTTATTAAAATAACAATAAAAATTATAACAGCTAAATGGTCATTCCAGCTCGTAAAATTTTGAGATTTTAAAAGACAAGAAACAGGAGGGAATAAGGTTGATGACATGAAGTACTACTGGAGAGAACACTTTCAAATTCAGGTGTCATGATGACAGGAAAGCTGAAATCCATGGTTGTGAGCATCTGACTGTAGCAGCCTGGTGACAAATGAAGCTGGACAGGCTGAAGATATCATTTGGGAATGAGGATTGAGCTTGCTCCTCCACAAAGACTAATTAATACTGGAATTGAGGGAGGAAATGAAACCACTTTCAGCAATTCTCCTGGTTCTACATCACTTGTCTGAAAGCTGGGAACTGTAATGTGCAATTTTGGTGCTGGGAGTCTCCTTTAATTATAAATTGAGGGGAAGGTGGACAGCTCTGGAGTGCAATGGCTTAACTGATCCTTGCTATCCTGCAAATGCCAGGGATCTGGGATTAGATTCTGCTGGTTTCCTTAGGGAGACAAATCCTTTTCATCTTAGCACATCAGCAAGGAGACTGCTCACAACAGGCAGTGACAAGCAAGGGGTTCCAGCCTTTTGTCCCCTCATGCTGCTCATTCAGGGCCATTTTGTGTTCTCAGAACTTTCAGTTAAACCAGAGCCTGGCTTCTTGAGATTAGCACTGAAATGGACGCCCCAAAATATGTAGTGTTTTTTAAAAATACACCACTTTCAGTTTTAATTTAGTCAATTTATGTTTACAACTGGCCTCAAGGATCTTAGAGGTCTTTTCCACCCTAAAAGATACCATGATATTTACATTTTATGTTCTTATATTCCGTTGTCTTTTCTGTACCAACTCAAGCTTTTTAGGGTGTGTGGTTCCATATATAACAAGTATAAATTCATATCAGTGTAGGGAAGTAGCTACAAGTACTTCTTTAAGAACCTATCAGATTGTCCCATCAAAAATAACTATACAGGTGACAACATGGAAATTATATGAATCTATATAAAAAAGCAATAATGAATATTAGGCAAATAAGATATTTACATATCACAGTGAAGCAGAGGTAAAGGAATCTCTCAATTATTAAAAGCTTTCCATCCAAAAGAGGATGCTGTTGTCATTGAGTTTTGACTTCATACAGTTACAGTAGTGTGGTAAGATGTCACAAGGTAAAAAGATCAAATACTTAAAAAAACTGGTCTTCTCTGTATTATTGAATATTTGGAGAATAAAACTCAAGGTTTATATGCAAGAATATCTCTATTTATCCAAGCAACAAGACAAAAAAAAAAAAAGCCATTATCAGACGTAATTATATTTCTTACTGAAAATCAATTAGTGAAGCAGTTATCTCAAGACTAGATAAAGAGCCAAGCTGAAATGCTGTGATTATAATCACATGGCCTGACTAAAGGCTCCTGCATGGCTGCCAGACAGGAGAGGTAAATCCCTTCTCCCCCTCTGTATCCCCTATACCTGAAGCTCAGCATTACAACCACCTTGTAGGACCTTCTCCTTCACCTTTTAACTTCTTCCTACCAAATAATGTCATCAAAATACACCTCTGAACAGCTATTTTCTGATCATTTCTGTTTTCATTCACTTCGAAAGAACCAAATAAATAACAGAAAATTTCCCTTCTTCCTCCAAAAAAAAAAAAAAAAAAAAAAGAAAATTGCTTGTGATTCCCAAGTAAATGCATTTTCTGATTAAAAGCAGAGCAACTCCATCTGCTCCATCTATGTGTAGTTCCAGCATTCAGGGAGAATATGTGAGAAACCTGTCAACACCCAGGAAGAGGAGGAGGAATATGGTATTATCACAGTATTTCACTGAATTTTGTAACTAGGCATAAACAACTGAGTCTAATGTCCATAGGAAAGAAAACATTGCATTTTATTGGGTATTTTTTTTCAGCAGAGAAGTGCCCACAACAGGAAATACAATGGGGAACAGATTAGGACATGGAAGTTTTAAAGGTCTCTCACCTGAAGTATTGATGCCCCTCAAAACCAGAATATCAGACTTGGGCAAGGACAGTGGAAGATAAAAGGGGAGTGACATACTCTGATGACACAGTGACTAAACAAAAAGTTGGAGTAAAGCAGCAGGAATTCCCACACTGAGTTATTTCCATACTGAGTTATTCCCACATTGAGTTCTCTTTTTTCCTTGGATTTAAACTGCCTCTTAAATCAGATTATCGCAGGGTTGCCATATCCTTTAAAATTTTTATTTCTTCTGAGAAAAAGCCTATGAAGGGTCAAATGGTTGTTTATTTGGTAGTCCTTAAGCCAAATGCTTTTTTACACTCAATGGTGTAGGGAAAAAATATGGCTGGTTCTATGTACAAAACACTTTATCTGTTTGAATAGGAGCAGGAAGGAGGGAGATGCTCACAGCTGCAACTGTCATCAGCACAGGGAGCATGAAAAAAACCACATTTGACCTCCTGCTGTCTATTCCACACTACACCTGAAAATGTACAATGGAAACAAAGGATTTGGAATGCAATAGAAACCATAGGATATGACAAGAGAAAAGGCCAGTTCTTGAGTGCATGTTAGAAAAGCCTCTACTGGCTGAATGTTTTGATGAACCCTGATCTGCTCTGCATTTTTCTTGTGATCTTTTAGAATTATCAATATTTCATTGAAACAAACTTCTTGTTCTCAAGTCATCCTGATAAAAACTAGGCTTACAATATCAATACTCTGATTTTAATTGGTTGTCAGAACCTCTCTCCCTTTATTTGTAGGGATATTTGCAGGGCATTATCCTTTCCCAGTACTGTGACAATATGGTGTAATATGAACATCCTTCCCCCTGTCTTTCTTTTGATGGGAGATATCTTAAAATAGACCAACAGACATATTAAACTGCACTAACCTCCTCTACAGAAAGAATGAAACCATGCTGTACATCACCAGCCTTCAAGGACAAATCTTAAAGGCTTCTCTCTGTCCTGCTTTGAGCCCTCAACTTATCATTCATAATGAACTTTTCTGCCAACAGGCACAACTGTCTACAGGTGACAAATCATTGCATCAAGTGGCAATTTTTCACTTTTGTTGCTCCACTTTCCTCTCAGGCATCCTCTTATACGATATATATTTGCTACAGCAATTAATGCATGATGCATTACCAGCCTTTAATTTCTCCAAACTCACTTTCCAAATGACACAATGAACTTTAGGTTCATTGCTCTTACATGGGTAGAGAGTGATAGGACAAGAGAGAATGGTTTTAAACTAAAAGGGAAGATATTTAGATTAAATGTTTGGAAGAAAAATTTTGCTCAGAGGTTAGCAAGACACTGGAAGAAGTTGCCAAGAGAAGTTGCTGAACCTGTTGACAGATTTTCACTTCAACAGAAAGCAGAGGTACAGAGGGTGGGAGATTTGATAGAGGTTTGTACAGTTGGCACTTGCAGGGAACTTTCCCAACACAACATGGGACACCCTGGAAGTATAGAAGATTCTGGGATAGAGAGATGCAAACCTGTGTTGCAGGGATGCTGGAAAGTAACCAAGGGAAACTTTGAGGGGAAATGAAGAGGAGAGAAAGAAGAGAGAGAGAAAGAGAGAGAGAAAGAAGAGAGAGAAAGAGAGAGAGAGAAAGAGAGAAAGAAGAGAGAGAGAAAGGAGAGAAAGAGAGAGAAAGAAGGGAGAGAAAGAGAGAGAGAAAAAGAGAGAGAGAAAGAGAGAAAGAAGAGAGAGAAAGAAGAGAGAAAGAGAGAGAAAGAAGAGAGAGAGAAAAGAGAGAAAGATGCACAGAAGAATCACAGTTTCAAAAAAAGCCTTGCTATATTTTCTGTTCACAGAATGCTTGATGTTTTAAATAAGAAGTTACACATTTTGTGTAGTCTAAAAAAGCCAGACAAAACTTTTGGGAACCAAGTATTATCATGGGCAAGCCCATAAGGACTCATCCTTTTGTGTCAGGGACTTTCACAGGTGTGTGACCTAAGTGCCATTGCCTTTTGAATTATTTTCAGCTGACATTGATCTTAAACAACTGTCATGAACATTCCCACATAATTCCTCATTCCTGGAGTTCCACCAGTAGGCCCAAGGCTTATTGGGGAGTTCAGGAGATCTACTCCCAAAGAGCTGCACCTTTCTGCAGGCAACTATGCTGTAGGTCAGTTAGCACTGTTTCAAAAAATATTTAAGGGAAAAACCATGAGTTTTCTTCTGGGATATCATCTGTGATCATCCTAGAAGCCAGACCTGGCCTTTATGTAAGGAACACCAGAATTATCCTTCTCCTGCCCAAACTCACAGCCTTCTCCAGGCCTCATTCTTCTGCAGAAGTTAACTCTGTGCCCTTTAAAATGTGTATTTTTTTGATCTCTTCCACTAAACCAGGTTGTTCAAAGCTCTATCCAACTTGACACATTCATACAGCAAGCAAATACCTAAAATTCACATTTTGTTCCCAGAAAACACCAAAGAAATGTGCACAAGCCTCTTTTGATTCTGTACCTGATCACACCTTCCCTTTCCACTAAAATTTCCACTAAATCCAAAACACAGCATTTTACCCACTCTGGCCATTTCTCTCAGTATTTCCAACTTCCTGATTGTAGTACCAAAATAATTTGAGGAAGAAAAACCAAATGGCACAGGCAGAACTGTAAAAGATGGGACAAGGGATGCCATTAGCCTTTGTCACATCCAAAATAAAGAAAAAAGATCAAGTTCAAAACTACCTGGGAGAATAGTAGTGTTTGTACAGATTATCTTAGACCATCATGGGCAAAAAAACACAGAAGTGAGAGTTATTTGTGCTTGATTTTTATGTCTTGACATTAACAGTGCTTTTAAGTAGGATTTTTTTGTTGTTGTTGTAAAGATTAATAAATCAAGACACACATATAAGCAATGCTTATTATTTCCCACTCACTGGGCAATTAGGTCATGGAGAAGACAAATAGGCAAACTGTTTGAGCAGGATGAAATACTGAATTTCCCACAATGAAGGATTTGCTGCTGCCTGGCAATGAAGGGGAGTGAGAGAACGATGGGGAAGGGAATCAGGAGGGAATTCCACACGTGATTTACTGACACACTCCGAGAGCATTTACAGCCATTAAGGCAATCCTTCCTGCAGAGGCACCCAGGAGATTCCTCTGATGCTTCCAGTGGGATTGTCAGGAATGAATCCTCTCAGCTTCACAGGACTATTGTGCTTTGACTCTTTGCACTGTTGTCTCTCTCTCCTGCAAATAAATATAATTCTCATTGCAGCTCAAGAGGGTCGTGTAGAAACAGTGTAAGGAAAGGAAAATTGCAGACTGCTGGTCAGTAAAATTAGGAGAATTTGCAATTGCAATTTGCAGTTGCTAAGTTGCTCAGGTCATCCACACCTAGGAAATGCCAGCTGTCACCACGTGGAGCTGATGTGCACATTTATGATTGAAAAAAACAGAATTAAAAAGGGAACTGAGTGGGCAGACCAGCAATGGCCCTTTCAGCTCCACCACTGATGGAAAATAGAGGCAGCCAAACACTGAGTGCCTGGGTAGAGGAGTGTCTGACCTATTTCTTGCCTATTTCTGGCCCATTCCTTGCCTGTTTCTGTTCCACTGCAAGTTCTGGTTTATGGATACACACCACTGCTCAAATAAGCATCTATCCCATTTCTACCAGCACACTAGAAACACATTTTTAATT
>WBNO01014316.1:57398-68975 GCA_013400575.1 Peucedramus taeniatus | reverse complement strand
GCAGCGGGGCAGGGCGCTGCCAGCGCCGGGAGCTCCGGCTCGCGGAGGGCCGGCATGGGCTGGAGCGGAGCGCCCGGTGTGTGCGCGGCGGCGCCTTGCTCCAGCAGGGACACCGCAAGGCACATGGCACAGGAGAGTGTCAGACCCTGCTGGAGTATCTCCAGTGCGGGACACTCCGCACCCTCTCGGGGCAGTCTGTGCCCGTGCTCAGTCACTGCACAGTGAGAATTCTTCCTCATGCGCAGATGGAACTTGATCAGTTCCTGCCTGCTGCCTCTTGTCCTATTGCCTGGCACTGCTGAGAGGAGCCTGGCTGCACCCTCCTGTCACCCTCTTTCAGACGCTGGGAGACACTGATGAGGCCTCTCTCTTCAAGGGGTCGTTTCTTCTTGAGTCTGAGCAGGCCCAGCTCCCTCAGCCTTTCCTTGTAAGACAAACGCTGTCCTTTATTCACCACTCCTGCTCTTTGTTGGACCCACTCCAGGAGCTCCATGTCTCTCATGTCCTGAGGAGCCCAGAACTGGATACAGCACTCCAGGAGTGGCCTCACCAGGGCTGAGTACAGGGGCAGGATCACCTTCCATGACCTGCTGGCAATGCTGTTCCTAATGCACCCCAAGATCCCATTGGCCTTCTTGGCCACCAGGACACGCTGCTGGCTCACGGACAGCTCATTGTCCATCAGGAAACCCAGGTCCTTCTCCACAGAGCTGCTCCCCAGCAGGTCAGCCCCCTGGTTCGGACACACAGGAGCACTGAAGGGCTGTCCTCTCTCTATAATCAATTAATCAGCAAGATGAATGTTGGCTTTCTCTGCTCTCCATTAGGGACTGTGAGGGGGCACATACCATGTGTAAGACACAACTGCAGTTAATTTTAACTGTTATGTGCTCCCCAGCTTTTTGTGGGCCAGAGGTTTAGCAAATGGGTAACACATTTCTCCATGTCAGAAGGTGTAAATATAACAGCATTGGGGAGGCAGAGAGAAGGGACTGGCCTGATGCATGCTGATACAAGCACACGCCCAAAACCCAGGTGGGGTTCTCTGCTCTCAAAATAAGGCTCAGTAGCACTAGTTTGAGTACTGTTTTGGTAAAGTATGCTGGGCTTCATCTTGTTTGAAATCTTGTATGGCTTGTATGGTAATGGTAATAAATGTACTTGATATTTATTATTGACTTTTCCTATACTTATGTAGGTTCAAATATTTAATACTGATAATATTTGATGATACTCCACTCTATAAATAGTTGGCTTCTTCTTTAGTCATTCTAATTTTAACAAGCATGTGAAAGCCTGGTTTAGGAAATTATAAAATAATTCATTTAATCCATTGATTCAGCTTGTCCTTGGAGATACAACCATATTTATTCCAACAGAAATACCCACAGTATACATACTGTTGATTTCTAGAGTTTTAGAACCAATGCATTAAAATATGCATCTTTTTGCATTCTTGTTTCAGTGACTCAGGTCACCTTGTATGATGCATTCTATTTTAGAGTAAAAATCTGATCAGCTTTTCAAAGCTGTATCTGCTAGAACCCTGACTGACGGTAGATGTTTTTGCTGTCCTGGGACTGCACAGCTTTACAAAATTTTTTTATTAAGGCATTGATTAAAAAAATACAAGACTGTGTAAAAGAGGAGAATGTCAGAAAGGCGTTGGGAATGAGCATTTTTGCATTGCAGCGCATACTAAAAAAAGGGTGTAGGTTGTCTTTCAAAATGAGACTATTTGTAATACTGAAATTTCAGTTACATGTCAGCAAGACATCTGGTATTGGGAAAGAAAGGTGATTAAACCAGTGTCATGCTTCCTTAAGTGTTTCTGCTTTTCATCAGCTCACATAACACTGCTTATTATTTTTTTCTTTTGAGCAAAATTACCTAAAACAAATACTATGGTTTCTGGGTTTTCTTTTCGTTTCTTAAAGTTTATATTCAAATAGAATTTTCAATTGAATATTTGAATATTGAATATATTCAAATAGAATTTTTTTTTTATATTCAAATATAGAATTTTGCTATAAGTGTTAGCTGGCCTTTCTTTTCTGCTGAACCATGTAATAAAGTCTACTTTGTAAAGACAGATGTAAAACCCGTGTATCTTAGTGTGGCAGCCAAATGAGAGTTGCAAACTTAAATTTGGGTGGCACAGTTGAAGTATTTTATTCTGAGATATTTGTAGATAAAACATACAACATCAGAAGGCAGTAAAGTGTTGCTGGGTACCAGGAAGTCGTGTTTAATTATTACTTTAGTTGGCTGCACTTGAAGTTACTTACTCCCTGTCCTAATACTGAAGATCTCAGTGCAAGCCAAGCCATTTTAATGGTGGACCAAAGACTGATTTTAATGATGGACTAAAGTGTTTAAGGCTTTAGCAGAAAATTAGAGAAGAAGGCTGTAAGAGGAAAATAAGGAAGAGCATTGCAACTTTGCTAATTCCTGATACAGTAGCAAGGGGAGTATGATCTGAGCAAAACAACAGGAGAAAAAAAATCATTGATATTTCAGTATTATGTTGAATATGAGTCTTAAAGCACAATAGTCCTGTGAGAAGGAGGTTCCTGTATGGTACTACTAGTTAGTATAGTACAATATAGTTCAGCAGCTCAGAGAAAGGAATTGCAAATTTGTGCAATGATACCAGTTAACCTGCAAAACAATTAGGAAATGGATATTAAGTTCAGTTTTGTGATCTCAAAATATAAGCTGGTAGGCAGATGCATAACTTCAGTCAGTATAATTTGCATATTCCCCAGGGTACATTTACTTCTTTCTTGTCTGTTACCTGTTTAACTATTCCTATATTATTTTTATTTTCTTATCTGTACTTGCATTGACAGTTTCTCCTGACAACAAGACTTTACTTTTCTTTGACAAATGCAGGTCATTCACATGTCATTAAATAGAAGGAGGATCTTACTTCAGTCAGTGCACCTGCTTTTTAACACTGCTACTTTTTATGACTTATTTTCTCAATATGCTGTTATAATCTGAAACTTAGTGAAACTAGGAACATTAGAAAAAAGTTATGATTTACAATCAGAATTTAAATATCAGACCTCATCTAGCAAGCTGCCTCATTGTATGTAAGAAAATTATGTCAGTAAGGTAAAATTTTGTGAGTGTTGTTTCTGCTAGAGTTTTGTTCACTTTGAAGGTGAACAAACATTTCTGTTTGAGAAACTCAGATGTGAATTTGGCCAGTAGAATTTGTATTCCTCCAGAAGAATTTGCACAGACAAGTGGAAAAAGAGGGTATGCTTTCACATAGACTGGTTTTCTTTTTTTAGACTCAAGTGTTTTATTAAAAAAAAATAAGGCTGCAAAGTGATCTAAGTTCCCTTTCTTCTGTTTCACCAACACAAAACTGAAACTTAAACTTAGAAGTGACTTCAATTTTTTTTAAAGGAGTTCAGTATTTTATTGCCAATCTATTTAAAACAATAGAACTCATGGAAAATTACATTCATTTTTCTGAGGTTTATTCTACTAAATTTCTTATAACATTTTTTTTGTAAAGCACTTTTCACTAAATTACTTAGATTTTTCCGGATACAGTTGAGATCTGTGACAGGAAAACCGCTGAACTTGATGGCATGTCCACTTCCTTTAAGGAAGGAGTGTCTAGCTGCACTACTAATGGCTACATTACACTCTTCTGATGCAGTAGGAAGGTGGAATATGAGCAAATATTAACAGGCATTGTGTGTTCCTGGCAGGTATTGCAAACTGAGATCATCACAGTTTTCCTCTTGGTGTGAACCTCCAGATATTCACATGGGGTCATCAAATCACATTTATTCATTAATGAAGTTATATACCACTGGTGTTTTTTGCCAAGAATGCAAACTTAACATTATAAAAGTTGTTGAGAAAACTCCCATGGATCTAACTCAATTGCTGGTCAATCAGCAAAGGTACATCCTCTACAAATAAGCAGGGCTTTGCTGGGATACAGGCCATGCTTGTGGTGGGCTACAAAGTTGTGTTTAGCAATGATCATGGTGCCTTAATACTCAATCATGCAGTAGCATTCCTCACAGGGATACCGCTGCCAGTGAAAAAGAAAATAGATGTTTGGAAATGTGTGCCTTATAAGAAAAAAAATTCCTTGGTAGGTGACATATAGACATGCCGAGATGCCAATTGTTGTTTCTTCCAGTGTTTCTTTAATCCCAGCCTGCAAACTCCTTCAAAACAATTTGCAGCAGTATCCATTCTGCCCAGGCACCTATACAGAACCTGTGCTGTCATTACCACCACTCAGCTGTTCTTTGTGGCTGGGCCTGCATCTCCTCAGCCACCCAGGTACAGCATCCAACCAGCCATGGACCCAACCCTCCCAGTCAGGTGCAGGAGGAAGACTAAATTATGGTGAGAGCATTTGAAACCCAAGAAAAATTACAGGAAAGCATAGGTTATGACTGATTCTAGGGCTGAGGTGGTGAAGCAATCATTAGGACTACCATTTGGGATGCATGTGTGTGCCACAGGAGGATGGGAATAAGGAATGGGGAATGCAAGCATGGTTTCCCCTATATCATATACAACACCTAATAGCATCTACTGACACCCAAGCAAGCTAGGTTTGGAAAACGATTGTCTGTTCTGAATTGCACTGTTTTCTCTAATTTTGATTTTTTTGATGCCTTCACTGAAACCTGGCTTGATGTAATTTTTTTAATCCTCTGGAAAGATCTTGTTCTACTTCTTGTTATAAAGGAGTGTTTAGACTTCATTACCTTGCATTGGTAGGTTGGTTTGTTGCAGGAGTTCAAACAATAGTGTTTGTTTATCAAAGAACTGGAGCACTTACTCATACCGACAATATTGAATTGGATAAGATAGCTTAAAAAATCATTTCACTAGCTTCTCATCTGGTAGTGCTCCAATGAGTTAAAACCATGTAAACTTTCTTAATAAAAGTCCATACTTTTTTCTTCTTTTTTTTTTTTCCCTCAAAAAGGCAATGTAACTGTTGACATAATAGATGAAATGAGTATTTGATGAGTTTTGCTGCTCCTATGCTAAAGTAGGGTTCCAATAATTCAGTTCATCCAAAAAGATGAGAACTTTAAATTAAGTGTTTGTTCTGTACCTGCTGAATGTACATGCTGGTTTTGACTGGTTTGGCTGGGTTTTGGTAGAATAAATTTTCTTCATGATATGTATGGGGCTGTGTTTTGGATTTGTGCTGCAAGAAGTGTTGATAACACAGGGATGTTCTTGTTATTGCTGAGCTGCACTTGCATAGCATCAAGGTCTTTTTTACCTCTCACCCCAGACCACCAGTGAGGAGGCTGGAGGGGCACATGGAGCTGTGAGGGGACACAGGCAGGACAGCTGACCCCAACTGACCACAGGGATATCCCAGACCACATGGCATCATGCTCAGCACAGAAAGCTGGGGGGAAGAAGAAAGACGGGGAGCCTTTCAGACTGATGGCATCTGCATTCCCAATTCCCATTACCCATGCTGGAGCCCTGCTTTCCTGGAGATGGCTGAACACCCACCTGCCCATGGGAAACAGTGGCTGAATTCCTTGGGTTTTTTGCTTGTGTGCACGGCCTTTGTTTTCCCTATTAAACAGGCTTTGTCTAGACCTACAAGTTTTCTCACTTTTATCCTTCCAATTCTCTCTTCCCTTTCCCACTGGATCAGAGTGTGAGACATAGTTGCCAGCTGGGGTTAAACCATGCCAGCTCCCTCTCTCTCAATGTATATACATACTAGCCAAAACTTTAAAGTTTTGTAAACTTTAATTTTGTGTGTCTCCTCAGGCATTTTTTTCCTGCTTGTGGCTAAACATTTTAGAGCAATCCTTTTGTCCATGCTTACCAAGAATATATGAAACTGCAAAATAAACAGTTGTATCCTTAATAAATGGATGTCTTTATGATCATTGGTATGTTATCTGCATTTCTGCTAGCTCTATTTCTATAGCAAAATGTAGCAACCAAGGAAGGTCCTTACTTCATGCCACATAAGCTATTAAAATGAAGCCTGGACTCTTTTTTTGTGGCTTCAATGAGGGTCTTGCCAGACCCACTATCTATGGCATTCAAAAGTTTTTCTTGTCACCAATACATGTTGAACTACAGCTACATATCAGTGATTTGTAACTAAGTGATATTTAAGTTCAAGTTACATGTAGATAAGTGGCTTTAGCTTTATCTTGGTGAGGTAAAGACAGGATGGGTGTGGTGGGTAAGTTCCAAGCAATAAAGTGTCCAATTTATTCTTCCCAAAGCAAATATTTGTTAGGTAACAACATCCTATTAATAATAGATTTTAATATTTTCACTTGTAAGTTTCTCTGAACCATTTCAGGTTTTGTTCTGCTGTAGATCCTTGTAGGTTTTTTTCCAAGAACATACCCATATTTGTTTCAATTTTTCAATTTTATTTACCTCTGTTTTCTTTTTCTTAAACCTCTTTGGCATTTCTACATTTCCCTAGGGGCCCTTAGCCAGAGGTTAATGTAGAGGTTAACATTCATATTTGAGACCATACTTACTTAACTGTACTCTAAAGAATGAATCCTACAGAGAAAAAGATAATTGTTAGTAGAACAATTTTAGGCCCTCACTGTTTGACAATCTTCTGTTCCATGCCTCATATCCCACTGTTTTCCTCTAGACTCCCTCCAGGTTACTGGGAATGGAGAGATAAGTTATGATTGCCTTCAATGGATAAATCATAATGTTGTTGCCATCAAAGCACAGATTTAATAAAAAGACAATCTAAACTTGAACTGCCTATACTACCTCAAAATTAATCTGTAGAAACTATGTTTGGCTTTTGTTTTCCCTTTCAAATGGAGGGTGAGTTCTCCTTATCTGAAGAAACAGTGAATGCATCGAGGCAGAAAGAAAAATACCAGTCAGGAAACATACTTTAGTAACACAACCGCAAGATACTTAATAAAAATGGCCTTTTAAAAAGCTGAGCAATAAGTACTGGTGAATAGAACAGCAGTGCCAAGCTTTGTGCCAAGCTGAGCTGGTATCTGGTGTTGGTACCTGTGAGTTTTTCTTACACACACAGTTTAGATGTAAGAGAAACACAGATGTACAGGGCGCACAGGTGTACTGGCAAAATATTGTCCCAGGTAAAGGGTTGACATGTATTTACCTCTCAAAGCTTGCTGTCCCTGTTTTCTCGAACAGCTCCATCTATGCGCTAGCGGGGCCGAACGAAGGTGCCCGGCTATCTCTGACGCCGGTGGGGCAGTGGGCGCGCTTCTGCCCTGCTCCGAGCAGCCCTACTCAGGCCTGTC
Source organism: Peucedramus taeniatus (assembly GCA_013400575.1). Lineage (NCBI taxonomy): Eukaryota > Metazoa > Chordata > Aves > Passeriformes > Fringillidae > Peucedramus > Peucedramus taeniatus. The sequence goes on along the minus strand of WBNO01014316.1, from coordinate 61,683 downwards.
CCGCCCGATCCTGCTTGGCCCGGCCCAGCGGCCCCGCCTGCTCCGCCTGGCAGGACGGACTGGATCCTCGGTGCCCGGGGCCGGCCCGGCCACGGCGGTGGCCAGCGGTGCCCGCTGCTCCTCGCCCGTCCCCGCAGAGCAGCGCTTGACCCCCGGCGGCTGTGCATATGTGTGTGGGGTGTGGTGGGGCGGAGGCGGAGGTGTCTGACACTCGCACTGCAGTTTCCAAAAGAAAAAGGGTCGTGAGGGATGCGCATGGATTCCCGCAACTCTCCGTGTTCAGATGTACACGGTGCCTTCCGTTCCTGTCCGTGCCTAAGCGCTTGCCTTCCCCGCTGCTTCCCTACAGAATGCCCCCGGGCGGCTCGGAGTTCGCCTCTGTAAAAGAGGAGGGGAATTCCTGCTCTCCCCGAGTGCCTGTGGGCGCCCTGGCCGAGGCGGACAGCTGGTGGAAGCACCGGGAAGGCGCAGGATGCTCGGGACGCCGGGCTGGGCGCTGCTGGCCGTGGGGAACACGCGGCAGGGTGAGCAGTCTGCTGTGCACAAGGGCAGATCCCTCCCACTCCGGCCAATTTCAGTGAGGAAGGTAAAATGCGGAAGTTGCCACCCAGAACTGTCAGTGGATCGTCGGGTTTTTAGCCCGGAGCACGCAATTAAGAAAAACAAATAAATGAAATAAAGCCGCCCTTCGTGCGTACAGCCAGTCTCGGTCCTCGTCGGCAGCCGACACCCACGGCTGCTCGCCCGTATGGCGACGTTACCTGCCGCAGACAGGAGGGCGTTCGCCCTGAAAATCAACAGGTAAGCGGCTTTCCTCGTTCGCAGCAGCTACCCTCGCCAGTCTTAGCCGGGCCGAGAGAAGCGGGCGGGCGGCGAGAGCAGGGCGGGACGGCTCCTCCCCTGGAGACCCCCAGGGCGGGGAGCCATCTGACAGCTACAGATAGCCGGGCTAGCCCGCCAGCCTTCGACCGCCGCCGCTCCGCGCCCACGCTGATCCTGCGGGAGCTGCGGACCCGGGCTGCACTTCTGCTCTAGGGTTTGCTCTGATGGAGGGTGCTCAGACGAAGCCGGCTGTTGGGTCCGTGTCCTCTGGCAGGAAGGTGACGTCCAGTCTCACCCCCGTAGTTCGTTCCCTATCTGCTCTGTCCGAAGACGTCCCGAGCTCTTTGGAGGGGCTGCTCGCTGGCGATGGGGCGGGCGATTGGGGTTCCCCTTCACAAGAAGTGGGAAAATTACCTCATCTCTCAAAATTAGCACTCCTGACAAATGAGGGGTTTATGTAGGGCATCAATACTGCAATGACATACATCCCTGGGATTTCTTTTCATTCTTTCATCTACAAAAAGGAAAAGTCCCCCGATGACTTAAAAAATATCTACCTCCCACATTCACTCCCTAAATCAAAAAAATTAGAGTTTGGCTGTTGGAACACCATACTCTTGAGACTAAACTTGCTGTCTGGTAGACTTTGGTGTCTTTTCCCAGGGAAGTGCTGACTCTCAGTTTGTCTGTGCTCTGTGGTGGCAGTAAGAAAGCAAGACAATTATTTTCATATTGCTATGTTAAAGGAAAAAAACAGGCTTCCTTTTCAGAAGTCTTGTCATCTGAGACAAAAACTGTTTCCAGGGTGTTGATGTAAGTAACAGGTACCTGAGTTTGCTGACACATAAAAGAACAAATAGCATAATGGTAATATAAACTGAGGATAAGTCTCTGTGCCAGAGAGAAAAGTATGCAGAGAAACTCCACCTCCTCAGCAATTTGTTGGAAGACATGGGGTTTGCAGTCAGGGAGGATAAAATTAGCTCCTCTGTGATGTGCCTTTCTCATGGCAGAATATGCATCAGCGTACCTTTCTGTATCCTTTGGGAATTTATTTTAACATTATGGTATAATATTCACAAGAGTGAGACACCATATTTAGAAGCCATCAGATGAGCAGCTCATGAGAGGAGCAGGCCACAATTCCTGATCATTTGGAGACTTGCTTGAACAGAAATCATAACTGGCCAATGTTTACAGAGTTTGAGTTATTTTCTTTCTTCCTATTTTTAGGGTCAGCTTTTTGGCAGCTTTCCCTAGCTTTGGTGATGGGCACTCTTCATCTCTATGACTAAAGCCTTACAAAGTAGAGGAATCATAACAATTAGTTCAGCTTCATTTCACAAAGATTCACAGTTTTGTTAGTAAGAACTGTTGTGAAATTAAATTAGTTATAATTATTTTTAATTTTCTTTTGAATCAATAGTGAAATAGTGTTTCATAGCAAGTTAAACATTGAAATACATTATAAAAATATTCTGAATATGATTCCAATTTAAGAGTGTGCCCTTTTATTTTGTGACCATGGATATTCTCTTTTACACTTACACTTTATTCTCTTTTATCAGTATAGTAGATATTTTTTAGAAGGATATTTTGTTTCCCTTTCTTCAAAAGCAGCAGGACATTTTTACATGCCTCCAATGCAGTTTGTACTGCTGACAGAAGAGTGATAGATCTTTACAAGAAGCATTTCTAATGTGGTAGTTTGGATTTTTTTAAGTAATCTTAAAAATGAGAGGAATAATAGGTTAGTGTGTTAGGTTTCTTGACTATACAAAAAAGGATAATTTACAGCTGTAAAATTTTGTTTCTTTCTTTTCAGAGTTCATGACTTCAAAATACAACTTGTATTGGAAGTTGAACATTACTGACAAGGCAACATTTTCAGGAGTTAGTACATTGCCTCTATCATTACTTTGCATTCACTACAAATTTGCATGCAAAACTCTGCCCTTTTTTGTTCACTCTTTCCCTTGCCAGTGATTTATGTAAACTATATACTGTTTTTATGGGGACCAGCAGAATTTTAGGCTGTGTTCTGCCTAAACTTCAGCCACCTCCCTGCTACTAACATTAGGTGTACCCTGGTGTGTTTGGTGAGCCATGACAGATATCTGACCAACCTATGAACTCTGCTCTGTAAAAAATCAGCAGTAACATGATATGAAATGTCTTAGTGGTCTCATTATGATTTAAATTTAGTGCAAGTTCATGAGCAGTGGAGTTGCAGATGTTTCAGGAACAGCTATTACATGACAAGCACCACATTTGTTTAAAGCTAGGTCAGACTTTAAAAACAGGCTTTCAAATGCCTTCAAATTCTTGTATGCAACCTGCCCACGTAACCATTTTTTCCTATCACTTTATTCTTCCTTCCACCCATCTGGTGTCAGTTGCCCCAACCTGTTGCTTCCTGCCTTTTTTAATCCTGTAAAGACTTGCACATGTGTTTTTAATGCATGTATGTAAGTAGTTCCTTCTGCATTAATAGGATAGGTTTTATGAAAAATGATGTTCATTCCTATGTAGAACTGAAGGAATAAATTTTTAGTGACCCTCAAGTCAGGAAACTAGAAGTCAGCATGGGACACAAAAAGCCAGATCATCCTGGCTGAGTTTAATTCAAGATAGTAATTAGAAGATATTTGGATTGTGCAAAGTAACTGTGTCTACTTTCCCATCACAGTATTTATACCCAGGAATCAAGGAAGTTAAAAAATAACTTTGTAAACCACTGAGGAGAAAACAACTCACCATTGCTAGAGATGTGGGCTCTAATACGTACTAGCTGAGCAATGTAGGTGTGAGAGACCAGAAAAACTGAATTTTTATCAGTTTGTCAAGGCAGTGTGTTAGGATAAACACAACATTAACAGAAGAGATACTCTATTTTTTTTTATTTTTTTTTGTTTAGCTAGTGTAATTTACTGTCTTATCTTTCACATAGGTCTTGCAGTAGCAATTGTTTTGGCTTCAAGTGAAGAAAATTGTACTTCAAGGACCTAGATGTGACACTGGTCACCAATGGTCTACATTCAAAACATTTCAATACACAAATTACAAAACAGAAGGTTATCAAGAACAGCAATACAGGTTCCTAACATATCACCTAACTTTCAATCACATGTCTCTTGCAATTAAAAACCCTCTCAATAGGCATACTCCTCAACTGCCTCTACAGACAACTGTTGTCTGAATTTCATAAGTATTACCTAAGAAATTTTCAACATTTATTTCTGTAATTTCATTTCCTTGCCCTTGAAATTGCCCAGTTGTGCAACAAACTTAGCTTTTCCTGTTCTAGTTTTAAGATGTGTACTTAAGGATGAGTTTACATGCATGGATTATATTAAAGAATAACAAATTCACACTACCAATATGAAAGGAAACATTTAATACCAATATTAAAGCAAAAAAATTATATAATATAATAATTTATATAATAATAATAATAAAATAA
>WBNO01014316.1:15151-57266 GCA_013400575.1 Peucedramus taeniatus | reverse complement strand
AATTACTTAAAAGCTTTGACCTGACTCCATTGTATATGCTAAGCTATTTATTTTCATTATTTTTTCTTTTCAAATTCTAAATATATAAAAGAAGCTCCAGAGAGGACCTCAGTCTTTTGTATGTACAATAGGTTAATGTAGTAAATATAAAAATCTGGTGTATACACGCATTCATGTGTGAAATGGTAGTGGTTTTCTATTTGGTACACAGAATATTAAATGTAACAGATTAAAGAGAAAAAAGTAAGATGAATGTGTTTCATATGTTAGGTATAGTATTGTAAGATAATTTATAGTAAATAGACATTTTTCTAAGATGTCCACAAAAATAAATGAGATTACTCTTTTAAATCCTTGGGACAATTGCATGGAGTTCACGTTCATGGGGTATGCAGATACGGTTTGCATCTTAGATCCCTAAAAAGGTTTGCATTGGAAACGACCTGCAATGATCATGTAGTTCCAAACCCTGTTATTGGCAGAGACATCTTTCACCAAATCAGGCTCTTCAGAGCCCAAACGAACTGGCCTTCAACATTTCCAGTGATGGGGCATCCACAGCTTCTCTGGACAAACTGTTCCAATGTGTCACCATCTTCACAGTAAAAAATTTCCTATTAGTCTTCTAGTCTAAGCCTATCTTCTTTCACTTTAAAGTGAGAGGATTCACTTTCTCCCTTGTCCTGTCACTACGGGCTCTTTTAAAAAGTCCCTCTCCACACTTCCTGCAGGTCTCCTTTAGGTACTGGAAGGCTGATATTGGGTTTTCCCAGTGCCTTCTGTTCTCCAGGCTGAACAAATCCAACTTCTCTGGCTGTCCATCTTCGCAGGAGAGGTGCTTCAGCTCTCCTCTGGACTCAGACCAAGGATCTCTTTCCTTCCTGTGCTGGGACCCCAGAGCTGATGCAGCCCTGCAGGTGGGGTCTCACCAGAGCAGAGCAGAGGGGCAGAATCCCCTCCCTGGCCCTGCTGCCCACGCTGCTCTGGATGCAGCCCAGGACACCTTTGGCCTTCTGGGCCTTAAGCACACATTGCTGGGTCATGTCCCGCTTTTCATTCATCAGTACCCTCAATTCCTTCTCTGGACAACTGTTCTCAATTAATTCATCTCTCAGTCTGTACATGTCTTGGTGGTTGCCCTGAACATGTTCAATGCCTTGGACTTGGCCTTTTTGAACTTCACCAGGTTCTTGCCACCACTTCTGGGCAAATCTGTCAGGGCACCTTCCCTCTGGACAGATCCCTTCCATCAAGTGAATCAAGTGAAGTACTCAGCTTGATGGTGCACTCAGTCCCACCTTAATCCTTAATGTATGTCCTTAATGAAGTTATTAAATAGTATTGCTCCCTCTACTTACCCTTGAGGAACAACTCTTATTACTTATTTCTGTTTTAGACATTGCACATTCACTGGAGATCAAACAAGAAAGCTATCAAGCTAGTTCCTTTTCCAGCTAAGACTCCATCCATTAAATACATGTCTCTCCAATTTAGAGTAAGAATGTTGTGGGACACCTTACAGAAATTCAGGTGGGTAACAACTGTTGCTCTTCCCATATCCACTGATGCAGTCACTCCATTGTAGAAGGCCTCTAGATGAGTACAGCACAGTCTGCCCTAGGTGAAGTCATGTTGGCTGTCTTTAATCACCTATCTGTATTCCAAGTGCTTCATTATAGCTTTCAGGAGAATCTGTTGCATGATCTTACCAAGCGCTGAGGTAAGGCTGACTAGTACTTTTCCTGCATACTGGTTTTGTTTGCAAATCATTTAATCTGGCTATAGGAAATAAATACTGGAGTTTACAGGAATATCACTATACCTTTTCATCTTTCATTCAATTTTTTCAATTTTTTCAGCTGACTACATCATGTGTTTCCTTCCAATTGTCCACAGCATTTATCTCCCATTTCTGGTTTACAGGGATAGATTATAAACGGACCAAAGTATCTGCTCAATTCTTCCACAGAATCACACAACAGTTGAGCTTGCAAGGGACCTCTGGAGGTTATCTTGTTCAGCCCTTCTGTTCAAGCAGGGCCATTTAGACCTAGCTGCCTATGACCACATCCAGTTGGATTTTGAAGGCCTCCAAGGAGGCGCACTCCACAATTTCTTTGAGCAACCTGTTCCAGATTTCAGTCACCCTCATAGGAAAAAGATATTTCACATGGAATCTCCCATGTTTCAGGCCAGGCCCATTGCCTCTAGTGCTGTCATTGAGAAAAGCCTGGCTCTATCTTCTTTACTCTGTCCCTTTAGATATTTGTATTAATTGGTAAGATCCCCCTAAGCCTTCCCTTCTCTGAACAGTCCCAGCTGTCTCAGTCTTTCCCCACTGGAGAGACACTCTGGTCCCTTCATCGCCTTAGTCACCCTTGGCTGGCCTCTCTCCAGTATATCTGTGTCTCTCTTGTACTGAGGAGCCCAGACTTGGGCAGAGAACTTGGGCATGTCTCACCAGCATCAAGCAGAGGGCAAGGATCAGCTCCTTCAACCTGCTGGCAATACTCTGCCCAGAGCACCCTGGCATAACATCTGGCTTTTTTGCAACCAGGGCATAGTGCTGGCTCATGTTCAACTTTGTGGAAGTCTCAGTCTCCTAGAACCAATGTCATGGTCCTCTAGGACCTCTGATGCTTTCCTGCAAAGCTGTTTTCCATCTACTTAGATGGCCATCTACTAAGCCTTCCAGCATATTTAGGTGCATGAAGACAATCCAATTGCAGGGCTTTGCACTTTCAGAACTTCACAAGATTTCCATCAGTCCATTTCTCCAACCCAAGGAGTTCCCTCTGAATGGCAGCATGACCCTCTGGTGCATCAACAAGGTCATGCTGCACGGTCCTCCCACTTCTGTGTCATCAGTAAACTTGCTGAGGGTACACTCTGTCCTGTCATCCATATCATTAATGAAGATGTTAGTCAGGATTGGATCGAGTATTGACCCCTGAATTTTTTTATACCTTATAAAAGGTATAAAGGTAAGGTTTTATACCTTACCTTTATACCTTATTTTTTATACCTTCCAGCTAGACTTCTCACCACTGATCATCACCAACTGTTCAGGAAGTTTTCAGTCCAACTCAGTCTGCTCATCCAACTCATACTTTACATTAGTATGTATTTAGACATTATTCTTTCAGACAGATGAAGAACCCCATCTCTTTACTCCAAGCCATTTTTTTCTAGTTTGTGGCATCATTGTCTTGGTGTCTCCTGGATTTGTATTCAGCATAAGGAATAGAATGTACATGGCTCTAAAGCAGGTGAAGAGAAGGGAGAGAAGACAGGGAGCTCTGCAACTCCATATGCTACTCATAAAGACCAGTCCCCACTGCAGCCTCTGCACATAGATGCTTTACCTTCCACCTTCCCACTGTTTGAAATCAAGGCAGTTTCTGGGAGCAGAAAAGATGATAAAAATGACTCAATATCATGGTTTCATCCCTGCTCTATCAGTTACAAGTGCTAACAACTAGTTATTAAAAGCCTCAGGTGGCTCTTCCCCTAGGTATATTGACCTGTGTGTCATATTCTGGGACATTTTTACAAGTGCTCCTTCACTATAAGGGAGAGATGTAAACTAGCAAAAGTGTAAATCAGTTACAGGAGTAAGCTGAAGAAGAAAGCAATATCATATATCTAGATTGTGCCATAGGGTAATGATTGATATTTTTGTTTAAAATTCCTGTAAGCATCTCTTCATTTTTAAAGGTAAGATTATTCAGGATGATGCCTTTACTACATTTGGTATTATAGTGTCTATCACAAAGACCAAAAGCCCTTTCCTCTGGCATACTCTGCAAAAATTGCAACATTTCTCACCTAAAATATATGTAACTTTCAGGAAGTAAAGAAGAAATAGCAAGAAAATGTCCTCATAACTACTTTTCAGAGGGTATTGATGCCTTTGGTTATTCACAGTGACTTACTTTTGGTTTTTATTGATTATCCTTTCTGGGGTCGTCTGCCTGCCATACAATGAAGGTGATAGTAGCCACTTAAGTAGGAGGTTGACAACAAACACAGGCCCACCCAGCCATATCTCTGTGAAAAATTACAAGTGCATGAAAGATAGGCTCCATAATACAAGTGTACGCTTTATCAGCTGGTAGGCAGCTGTAGAAACTGTGTCTTTAGAGAACAGTTAGTTGGTCATGCAAGCAGAATACTGTTGTTACAGTTGAGACAGATGTTATTGACAGCTAGGAAGCTCTCCAATTGCAGACTTGATACTCAAATAGGGTTTAAAATATAACCATCTATTTTCTGTTACAGTTGCTTAAGCATAGTATCATACAGCACTTACATATCTGTACAATCACTGAACTCAGGTGTAATAATCCCTGTTACATGATCAGAGTAATGGGATTTTTGCTTTTTCTTTGGGAGATGATTACTGAGCTTGAAAGAGACTTTAAGTTCTGAGCAGAAAAGCTCAGGAAAGCATTATACTATATTTTTTAAAGATCTTATGTCCCTCAAGACTTCAGACACATATGTGCATGTTGAAGCCTAGCCTGCAATTTATGATGAGGTTCTTTTTTTTATATATATAGTCAAGGAAATCCTAAGGCTACCAAAGGAAAATGTAGATGCAAATAAGAAACATTTTTATGTTCACCAAGTCCTGTGTATGAATATTTCTTATTTATTATTCCAAACAGTTGTCATTTTCAAACATGAAGTGAAAACCAGCAAGAAAGAAATATTTAGTGTTGTATTTTATACCTTCTACCATTTTCAGGTTTTATGGTCATTAAAAATTACAGTTAATGAGTACAAGCCTATATAGTTGTCCTTTTTTTTCTATTCTGACTTCACTATTTTTTAAATTTTGATTTGAGAAACCCATACCAGACTTTACCATTGTCTATAGCAGTAGGAAAAAGGGTAGCCTGTGAATGTGCTTATCTGATAACACAATTACACTAAAAGTTTGCCATCGTAAATGCAGTTACAGAAAAATAGGCCCAGGCCTAACCAGCTCTTGGGCCAAGTTCACACAAAAAGTCCGTAATACCTTTCCTCATGAGTTTTTTAGAATTATACTTGCACATGATGAATCACAGTTTTCTGAGCCTTGGTAATAATGGAGATCTTTTATAAGGGAGTCAGCACACCTGGACTCAATATTAGTATTTTTCCCTAAAGTCACGCAAACTGAGTTAGATAAAAGCATATATTATTTCAGTTGTTACATGATCTGAGCCTTACAAAGATAAAAGTATCAAGACCTCATGTTTAGAACATTGAGTAAAATGTAACATTTCTCCAGCTTGAAATTTTCCAGATATTTCAGTTTGTAATTTATGATATAACATGTCTTGCATAATCCACATGTGTTTGTAAGAGTGTGTAATAATGAAATTTGTACATGTAAAGACAACCAGCAGACACAAAAATATATTATTTTTAAGAATAGCTTTTAATATATGCCGAATTCTGTGGACACTCTTATTTTTAAGAGTGTGAGCAAAAGACCCAGCTTTCAAACTTGTCTTAGATACTCCTTTGGCTCCTGCTGAAGTTGAATCAAAATTCCTTGTTCTAGAAATAGCAGTACCTCTTCATGTGCTTGAAAGTGGGCCAATTTTTTTTTTTTTTAGGCATATTGGCCTAGTAAATGGTCCTACTTTTTCTAGGTCAACTTAGCTCTAAAGAAAAAAATGTTGTTCTAAGAAGTGACTGGAAAAAAAAAAAAACACTCATGTTTTTTCCATATCAAAAAAGTCACACTGAAGCTCCACAAATCTGTGTTCTTAGGAAATGAGGCCAAAATATTGACACAAATTATTTTTCCAGTTCTGTCCTATTTGCCTTATTTCCTCCTCTGGCATTTCCTGTACTCAGTATTAAAGACCCTTTTATGAACATATTATGAATTTATTTGAAGTTGACAGCTACATTTTTTGCTGGTTGATAAAAATACAAACTTTGACCTTGATAAAGAAAATAAAAACAACCCTAGAGGAGCAAAAAGAAAAATTTCCCTTGAATAACACATACATAGTCTTTATTTTAATATTGTTTATTATTGTTGTTAATATCTGACTTTTTCCACTTTGTATCAATAATTGTTTCTTAGTAAAAATGTGAAAACAAAGCACAAGAACTATTAAACTTGGTACAGGATTTACAAAATCGTCAGTATTACAGTAGCATTTTCTTAGTGAAGTCTTTTGGATGCTCGGATAATTCACATTAGCTGGAATATGTCTTTGCACTCATTTCATAATCACTTTGTTAAGAATTGGTGGAACAGTGCAGACAAAGAAGAGCAAACTAACATTATTCTATTACTTTCAAATCACAGTATAAGGAGAGGGTGGCACATGCAATCATTACTAGCCTCAAAATTGCCATTATCATTTTTATTGTAGAGAATGTAAGCTTTTGGAAGACTTTTAAACAGTTTAGGAAAAGGAAAAAGAAAAAAAAAAAGAAAGAAAGAAAAAAAAAAAAAAGAAAAAGGGGGAAAAAAAGCAGCTATGCCCTAACTACAGTTTTGCAATGGAAGATAGACCTGTGTGTCTCCTGGAGGCTGTAGGGGCACATTTGTTGAAAAGTATTTCTTCAAACATCTCAGTTAACAGAAAATAATAAGGCACCAATGTGAGCTTTAGTGCTTTTAAAGCAGAGAGGCTTCTGAGCCAAACACAGAAAATTGTCCTTAGATAAACTGAGGTTAACCCATTCAGAATGAAAGCTTCGTGTACATATTGCTGTGTGCTGGTGGATATTAAGGCAATGGGGAAAACAAAAGAATTCTGGTGTTTACACACATATTTATCTTCTGTTAGCATCATTAATTAGCATCAAATGAGATATTAATGAAAACTTTTCTATTGCATATATATATAAACTAACACAACCAGTCTAAGTCTATAATAGGATGGCAGATGACATTGATTTATACTTTCTGCTTTCCAGGAGGTACCACTAAACTGTCACGTAAAATCTCACACCTAAAACCACTTCCTTTGCAAGATCCAACCAGTCAACAATGTATACACATTGTCCTCGCAAATGTTATTTCGTAGCTATTCCTACTATCCATGCAGTGATTAAAAACTGCATAAAAACATTATTCATCAGGAGCAAAACATAGGTTTTTGGTTTCTTTGCATGGCCAGGATTAGAAAATTATTTTTATCAGTGCTCATGTCTCTTCATGAGGGAGAAGCAGTAAAACAGAAAGGCAGAGAAAAATCTTCACTGAATAAATATCATACATGACCTGGTAAAGAAATAAAAATTGAGCTGTTGCCCATTTTACTTTGTAACAAGCTGACGGCATAATGAAGTCAACAGTTTCCTCTTCTAGATTTCTTTCTTTGCTCCCACACGATCTCTTGTAAGAAGATTGGTTTTAAATTTTAACCATCTTGAATAGGATCTTTATTGCTTTAGCTGATATAGAGTCTTAATGTGGTAGACCCCAAGGTGGGTGTGTGCCAGAGGGTGTACAGCCTACCTGAGCCAACGAGGAAGCAGCAGAAGTTCAGATCGACCACTGCTGTAAACAGGGACTAACAAAGTGGAGCTCTGGTGCCTTAAAGACTAATTAGAAACTTAGAAGAAAAACAGGCAGTGCCACTGGCAGTAAGAACAGGAGATCTAAGTGAGATTCCCATATTTGCTAGTTAAAGATCTGGATCATTGCCCAAAACTTTGTGTTTGCATGTGGGAGTGAAAGAGAGCGGTAGGTAATTGTTACATTTTTCTCTTCTAGAGTTTTTTAGTTGCTTGTTTTCAGCTGTAACTAGAGAAGTTTCATCTTAGGCTCAGAAAAGAACAAAAGCTAGTTGTGAATTTTCTTTGTCAGTTTCAGATGAAAGGGATTACTCTTCAGGGTAACTAAAACTGAATATTCTACCTGTTAAGTAAGAGTTTTCACTGGGGGTTTTTTATGATTCTGCCATCCGTGTACATTTAAGTTTGAATCTTTCTGTCTTTGGGGATAGTTCTTGTACTTTCCATTCATTTATTTATTTATTTTCATATTTCCTTGCTGTCTAATTGTGTATGCAGCTCTTGCAGAAGACAACTTCAGTCTGCTGGAAGGGACTGTAAGGTTGTTAAGGATTACCCTTTCTGCCTCCCCTCTAACAGTAACTTTGGAGTACTTCATCCAGTAGGCTTGTGAAGCATACTTTTTAAATTAGGTTTTTTTCTTATGAAGCTTCTGATTTTCAGTTAATAGGTGATCTTTAAACATGTTTTCTTTTGCTTTTATTTTTGAATTGTTTTTCTGTGTTTGAATTTTCATATTATATACATACTAACAAAATACCAATTGTGCCTGCTTTTAAATTATGTATTTCAAAGTCATATGTCATTGAGAAGAATTTACAGTGAAACTGCAGAACCTGCTTTATGCATTATAAGCATTCATATAATTTTAATTATAGAACCAGCAATGTTTGAACATAGATCTCACATATGTTAGAGGAAGAAAATAAATGGCTGTTCTATCTTCCTTTCCTGATACCTCACCTGGGCCCAACTGATAACCCAAATCACCAAACTTACAAAAAAAACTTCCCATCTCTATCCTGAGAAATAGTCCAGAATTTGACCTACAAGATTAACTTAATTTTAAGAACCTCCAGGTGTAGTCTGTTACTTTGGTTACACTGTTAATATATTATGCAAACTGAATGCTTTGCATTGGAGAGTATTTGTGAAATACAGACTATGTCTCAGCTGTTTGCTAGCAATTGCTTGAGGTTTATATCTATCTGTGGGACAGACACTGGTGAAATTGAGGTTGAGAAGCACCAGTTTGGGGTTTGGGTTTTGTTTCTGTTGGTTGTTTTTATTTGGCTACCCCCCAGTCCTGTCTGGGTGGATCAGGAAGTCTGGAGAGTTCCAGCTTTTTCAAGAATTGCACCAGAGAAGTATGTCATCATCATTCAGGCCCAAGACATCACAGAGTGGAAAAATTAGTTCCAGTTTAGTTCCAAGGTTGCTCAAAGCCCCACACAATGTGTCCTTGAACACTTCCAAGGTCAGGGCATCCACAACTTCTCTGGGCAACCTGTTCCAGTACCTCACCATCCTCTGTGTAACGAATTTCTTCTTAATATCTAATCTTAATCTCTCCTCTATAAACTTACAACTGTTGCCCCTTTGTCATATCACTATTTGCCTGTAGAAAAAGTCACACTCCCTCTTTTTGACATGTTCCATTTAGGTAGAAAAAGGCTGTGATGAGGTCTCCCCAGAGACTTCTCCAGGCTGAACAACTCCTGGTCTCTCAGCCTTGGTAGGAGAGATGCTGCAGTGCTCTGATCATCTTTGACTCTCCTTTGGACCTGCTACAACAGCTCTGTGTTTATCATGTGCTGAGGACCCCAGACCTGGACTCAGTACCCCAGGCAGGTCTCAGAAGAGCAGAGTAGAGAGGCCAAATCCCCCTCCCTCAGCCTACTCGCCACAGTTCTTTGGATGCAGCCCAGTATGCAGCTGACTTTATATGCTGTGAGCACACACTGCTGGGTCATGTCCATCTTTTCATCCAGGAGAACCCCAGGCTCTTCTCCAAAGGACTGCTCTCAATGAGTTCTTCTCCCAGTCTGTACTCATTGCAGACTGCCCTGGCCCAGGGGCAGCACTTCACACTTGGACTTGTTGAACTCCAAGAGATTCCCATGGGCCCATTTTTCAAGCTTCTCCAGGTCCCTCTGGATGGCATCCATTCCTTCTTTTGTGTTACCTGTACTGCTCAGCTTTGTGTCATCTATAAACCTGCTGAGGATGCACTTGATGTCACTGCTGATGTCACTGGTGAAGATACAGATGGCCACCAGTCCCCAGACAGAGCCCTGAGGAACACCACTTCTCACCTGCCTCTGCCTGGAGGGTTCACAAGAGCCATTGACAGCAACTCACTGGCTGTGTCTATCCAGCAAATTCCTTATTCACTAAAGAGTATATCCATCATAGCCATGCCTCTCCCATTTGGAGATAAGCTGTCACATGGGATAATGTCACAGAAACCCAGGTACATGACATCAGTAAGTCTTTTGTTGTTGGCCATTGCAGACACTCCATCATACAAGGCCACCAGGCTGGTCAGGCACAATTTGTCCTCAATAGAGCCGTGCTGGCTGCTTTGGATCACCTCCTTGTCTTGCATATGCCTTAACACTGCTTCCACGAGGATCTGCCCCATGATCTTCCCAGGCACAGAGGTCAGGCTCACCAGTCTGTCGTTTCCTCTGTGTTCCTTCTTTCTCCGCTTTTCAAAAATGAGAGCAATGTTTTCCTTTTTTCAGTCAACCAGAATTTTACCTGACCACCAGGACTTTTCAAATTTAATGGAGAATGGCTTGGCCACAACACCAGCTAGCTTCCTCAGGACACTTTTAGTGTCCTGCTGCTATTGCCTTATTCCAAATACTTTACTAGACTTTCTTGCTTCAATTTAAGCACATTACTTATTCTTCTTCCCATTAGGGACATGAACTGTTCACCATTTTCATTACATGTTGCTATCTTCTACATAGTCAAGGACAACTGCTGTCACCTGTCAGTCTCCCTTTTTGTGATACAACTGTTTTTTTCAGTCTTTACTCCTGGGTCATCCTTGCCAAAATTTTTAGCCTTCCGACTAGGTCTCTTTTGAAGCCTTTTAAAATTGATTGCATCCTTCTCTGTGTTGTTATAAGTGTGTACATCAGCCCAAGTATGTCTCATTGACTTCTATTAATAGAAATAGCATCAGTTTCTCCTCACTGTGGTACTTTTATTGGTAAGTGTCCTAGTATACTCTCTCAGTCTCCCTTCTGTGACATGGCTATTTTTTTTTGACAGTTAATTTCACTTTTTGTATTTCTGTAGTTGGTTTTTTTTCTTCCTAAGTTTAGAGGTTTACATTCATTTTTATTGAATCTAGGTGTACTGATTTCAGGCTGGTTCTAAATTACTCACAATTCCTCCTGGGTTGATGCAATTCCCAGATTTTAGTCCAATGTTACCTATATCATCATCCATGTTGTAAAATAAAGTATGGACTGGAATTAGATTGAGGAAAAATTAAATTGCTTCTCATAGTAAAATTTCCTTGCAATCATTTTTTGAGCTAATGATCACTATGCCTTGAATAGGTTTCATAAACCAGCTGTGAGCTCTTTTGGAACCAGCTGTGGTGATTCCATTTAGCCACTCTCTCTGCTTATGAGGAATGTTATGAGGGACAGTATCAAGAGCCTCACTGAGCCAGTTAATCTATCACAGAAGACCATTTGATTGGTTTTATGTGACTGCCCTTAGATAAATACATATTGTCTGTTCATCATCTCCTAATAATTGCCAATAATATATCAATAATTGTGAACTTTTTTGGACCAGAATGTACTGCAGTCCGTATTTTCTAGCTGCCTACCATACACTTCATCATCAGACTGTTAATAAACAGGCATGTCTAAGGTGATGTACATTTTAAAGTTCAGTGCAATTTCATGATCCCTTTGTTTAAACTGAATGGAAACCACATAACTTTTTCTCAGATTTTTCAGTGACTGCTTTGCATTTATCCTTAACTACTTGCCTTCTTTCCTTGTTTTTTAGCACATAGATAGACCACTGTTGCAGTCAAGTATGACTGTAAAGCTCTCCTCAGAATCAGACAGGCCTGTTGTACAGACAAGGAGGGTGAGAGTATAGCCAGGCATATATGGACTGCAGCCTCCATGAAAGCTGACATGACATGCACTAAATGACTGTCAACTACCATTTTCCTGAGGATACACCAAGAGTGCCCAAGGCAGCTCTTTGATCAGGAAACAGGCATGTCACAGACAACAGCCATTCTGGAATTATCAAAGAGCCATCTAGTAGGACCTCTGTTTCCGCCTTAGTTCTCAAGTTTTCAAAAGTTTCCATGCAGATTCCCGACTGTTACGCCCACCTTTCCTCCATATTGTGCTTTTGGTTCTTTTAGCAGTTG
Source organism: Peucedramus taeniatus (assembly GCA_013400575.1). Classification (NCBI taxonomy): domain Eukaryota; kingdom Metazoa; phylum Chordata; class Aves; order Passeriformes; family Fringillidae; genus Peucedramus; species Peucedramus taeniatus. The sequence continues at coordinate 45,307 of WBNO01014316.1, read as the reverse complement.
GGACTTTCCTTTATCTAATCCTAGCAAATCTAGGCAATAATTTCTGAGTAGGTTCAAACAAATTTTTCTGTCTTCTCTTATTCTTACTGTACTTTCTTCCTTTAGTCATTACAAAACTGTGAAGTTGGTCAAATGAACTATTCTTATCTGAAAGTTGCCATTACAGATTACAAGGTTTGTCATCCATTGGACTGATTTAGTTTGCAAGTTCTTTCTATTGGTGAGACACTGGAACTGATTGATGACAGTGCTCTTGAGAACTGCATTTGCTCTCAATTAGCTACATCTGCCCAGGCTTTTACCAGACAGCAAATTTGGCCCTTCATACATATGTGTGCTTCCTCTTATACTGAAAATTCATATAGTTTTCTCTTTGAAGCATCTGATAACCCCATATTGGATGTAAATTAAAGATGTCTTATATCATTGTTTACAGCAGCAACTTTTGCTATAGACTGCAACAGTCTACCTCTGCTGCTACCTCTACTATTTCTATCAGTAATAGATACTTAGGCATAGGGTAAAAAGTGACTCAGTTTGCAGCAAAATAATAATTTTTAATAATTTCAGTTTTGTACATGCATTCATTATCAGAGATTATTTGTAGTGGGAAACTGAGTAACGATAACCCTGATACACAAGAAGCTTTTCTTTCTAAAATAGGTCAAAGATAATCTACGGAATGCACAGAGTTCATCACTTTCCCCACATGGCTTATTACTTATGTAATCACTGAATAACCTTTAAAAGATCTTGGTTTAGAATACCACTGATGGGTGGGAGTTTTAGAATACCACTGATGGGTAGGAAATCCTCTTCCAAAAGGATCTCTTTACTTTCTCTATAATTCTGGCTTTGTTGTCTGCGATTGCCACTGACTTCAGATTGGAGTAGCATTACACTCACACCTTTAGGAATGGCCTTTAACCTAAAAGCAGCTACTCTAATTTATGCAACTTTTATTTTCTAAATCAGGCCTAATACCTCTAATATTTTCAATACCCTCTGTCATGTGCCTGTCGCTTCACATGAACAGAAATGTATTAAGTTAAATTTAGGGTTTTATCATGCTTAAAAAAGCAGTAGTAAGTGTTGTCACAAAATAGCTACAGTATCATAGGAATCAAGAGGCCACAAAGGAGAAAAAGGGCAGGCAAAACTGTCCTGTGGCATCTGGTAATTCTAAGATGCCTATTAATGCTTGCTGAAGTTGAGTCTCATGTGGAAGGGAGTGTCTTTTTACCTCTGTGTTTTCCTTTTTCCCGTTTGACTTCCCTGGTGGGCTGCAGGCTATTATTTTTATTTGGAATCTGCTTAACTGCATCTTGTTTTAAAAGTCTTGTCCTGAACCCTTATGGTGAAATATAGTGTAAGTGTTTTGTTCCCATTTCATGGCTGATTATTCTTAAACTGATTATTCAAAATCATATTAAATATTAATTGATTAGTTTCCATGAAAAATCACCACGCTACTCTGTTGTATTTTCAGACTGCTTACATTTTCACCCTGGGATTTCTGAAGAATTCAGTTCTGGGCTTTCTCTACTTCCATAGCAATCAGTTACTTAGCACTTAAGAAGTTTTTTCCTCAAATGTTTAGCTGATACAGTAGGCAGATTTTTTAATTCCTTCTTTGCCTTGGGTTTTTTACAGCAAACTGCATTAGTAGTGTAAGTCTGGGCTTACACTGTTTAGTGAGTGGTCTCATTTTTATCCCTTGATCAATTAAAATATTTGCTTATGTGATGTTCATTTTTCTTTCTCTGCTTTATTAATGTATTTTTGCTTTGCAGAAGTGAATCTGCAAGTATTGCTGTGAAGGCTGCAGTCGCACTTTACTTAAGGCCGAGGTTATTCTTTCTCGCATAGCATTTCCCAGTTGTGAGGGCTGCAACATAATGACAAAAATGTGTTGGAAGAGTGACAGAATCTTAGTTATATAGGACTGCAAATGTTTTATGAGATTTGCATCAACTACAAACCGAGAGGAGTCTAGACCATTATCAAAATATATTTCTAAACACTGATACAGGAGACTAAATTGGCTAAACACTGGCATTTGGAATTTGTAAAGGGATAATTGTAATTATAATGATTTTTCTCTGCTTGATTAAAGGCACTCCTCGGCAGAAATAAGAAAGCAATTTACTCTCCAACCAGGCCTCGCACAGTTCTGTCAACGAAGCTTAAGTACCCCTGGCTTTTCTACATTTCCCCTGGTAAGTTTTGAGTTTATTCTCTTTACACAGTTTGTCATGTACATTGCTTAATTGTTTTAGGGTAAATTAAATTATCTTCTAAGTTGTCTTGCGTTCCACTGGCTTCTACCTGAAACTGTTAAAAAAATACTCTCTGGTGAGCTGAGGAAATTATGCCTTTGAGAAACATGAGAATGTTCCTTGGAGCCTGTAATAGACAGTCCCTCTACATATTACTATGAACCAAAGTTAATTAGTAAGTGTTGGAGTATATTGTTTCCCTGAGGGAAACATTCAACTTCTTTAAGTAAATGCTTTGTATGGTAGTTCCTCTTCATGTGGTCTGAAATATCCTGTGGTCAGCTGGGTTCACCTGTCCGGGCTGTGTCCTCTCCCAGCTTCTTGTGCATCCCGTCTCCTTGCTGCTGGGGTGGTACGAGGAGCAGAAAAGGCCTTGGCTCCTTGTAAGCACTGCTCAGCAGTAATGAAAACAAATTTTATTATCAGCACTGTTTCCAGCTCAAATCCAAAACATAGCCCCACAGTATTTACTATGAAGAAAAATCAACTGTATCCATGCCAAAACCAGCACAGATCAATGAATAAAGAGGAAAAAAAAAAAGAAAGGTAGGGCTCAAAAAGCTTATCTTAATACAGTTTGTAGAGCTAGCAGCAGGGGCAACCTGCCGACTGCTTTTCAGTGCTGTAGAATGTGCATGTTAAGTGAGAAATGCTAAGCATGTCCCTATTGACATAGACATAACTGAGTCAACCGTTACGTGTCTCCAAATCATCTTCAGCCTTCCACGTGTAATCACCCTCTAAAGAAGTCAGATCATATGACAGTGGCCTTATGACAAAGGGAAAAATGCCAGATCTTTTTATTGCCTTTCAGGAGGATGAGTATTCTGCAAACATACTATGCCATAAAAGAAACTGATTATGATTTTGGTCCCTACCCTTTTAATTTCTGATTCTTTTTGTGAGGCCTGATAAGTAGAAGCAGGAAGATTCTTTGTGCACCAGTGATTGTGAAAATCTAGATGCAAGTGGTTGCATCCTGTGTCAGGGCCTCCTGCCACTGCTCACTTCCTCAATCTGAGGCGCTGTGATCTTTAACTTGTTCCTTGTGGTTACTCGGCCTGATGAGGCCAGGTCCCTTTCTCTGCACGCAGACAACCGGCAGCTTGTTCTACCAAAAAACTTGGTAGAATTTCATTTGCCAAGTATTACGCTGTAGCTGCCATTTTGTGTGTGCTGTCACAATCTACATGCCTCTAATTCATCATCCTTAGAAAGGTATGTTTGCGGTAATGGTTTGTGGCATTTTCTGTAGAAAATTGTTTTGCAGATTTTTATGATATGTGAAAAGGAGAGCTGGCTTCTTATTTAAGCCATGTGTTTCCTTTGAAAAGTTGCACCAGTTGTTAGGGAGATCACTTCCCTCCACCTGCATTTACTTTTTACACTATCTTTTTGTTACATTTGTATCTAATTTACAGTAGTCAAAAGCGCATATTTCTATTGGTTAAAGGTTATTGTTAACACTTGAACTAGAAAAAGAGGATACAATGAAATGCAATGGATTTGACATATCAGAATGTGTGTACTTCTGAAAGGAAGTGCAATGGTTAATCAAAAATCAGATTGTATAAAGAAAAACTATTTTGCATGCAAAACATTGTATCTTCAGCAACTGAAAAGGTGTAGTACACCTTTGTGTACTTTAAGCTGTGTTTCACTTTAATCTTCGGTGAATTGCTTTTTTATTAGATCTAAATATATGTTCTACATATTTATATTTATTACATATTATTTATTATATATTTTTATATATATTTAATTCTAAAAATCTCTATTTACCTATTTACATATCTATATATTAACATGCTATGCTTTACCCACTGACAGTACAGTAAGTGAGCTTCAACCATATTATACTGATAATTAATAAAGAAAAATAGCAAATTAGGTTTACTATTTACTCATAACTGTTGATCTGGCATGTCCAGTGCTACACTATGTACAAACCAGAGATAGTGCTTAAACTAAAAACTAGCAGAGTATTTTTCTTTGGCTGATTGCCTCCTAATTTGATGGACTTGCTGGTAATGTTAAGTTTTCCTTTTGGCTGAAAAGAGCAAAGAGAGGGAAAGATTTTTCCCGGAGACGTTTTTGATAATTCAGTCGAGGCCTTAAATATACATGCAGAGGAATGAGCTCAGAGACTGTGTTTATGCAGAAAGTTTCCCTTTAAAAGGGGAACCTAAGTTAGGGGGTGGTACTTGGTTGGGTTCAAAGGTCTCTATTAAAATATTTGCAGGATTATTTACCGCACCCGTTTGTTTTTTTTTCAGAAGTTTAAATTTGTTTTCTTCTCCTAGATGTTTCCAGCACATTTCTTCCAAATATGCTTAACTTTCTGCAAGATATTTCTGGATTTTTTTAATCTGAAAAACTTCCTCAGCTATATGTTCAGAACACTAAAATTGTTCCAATGCTTGCATTTACTATTAATTGTTTTTAACACATTTTCTTTTCTACTGTGGCTGATGTGGCATATTAAGTTCAGAGCCATTTTAGTGCAAAGTTACTGGAGCTTTGCCATTGTTGAGTCTCTACACGTTTCATAAATTGAGAAATTTATTTTTGTCCCATTGAGCTGAAATTCCTGATGTTGTAGATGTAACAATGGTGTCACTAGTGTCAATTCATGCTCTGGTGAAATTCCTGTCGACTTCCACGAAAGCCTTGCATGAGCAAGCATCAGTACTAATGAGGGAAGACTTGCTGATTTTGACACGTGAATTTTTTCAGTGCAGAAGAGCTCGGGAGTATAAAGAGGATAGGTTAAGGACACATTGGATGAGACAGTAGGCAGAATAACATCGAATATAAAGGCATGTTGATACCAGGGACATTGGAAGCCTTCTTTTCTCCACAATACATCAACAGCACCACAGATGTATTTTTTGCTGGCAGCTTCAGAAGACAGCCTTGTGAAAGATATCTGGGCTAACCAGTGCAATGCAATCCTTGCCCTTTACAGAAAGGAGGATTTATTAGCTGTTTTTTGCTAGAATTCTTCCTCACAGTAAATAAGTTATTCTAGTGCTATTAATTCTAATGCTGCAACTAATTTTCTTCACTTTTACAGTGATGAGGTGTCATCAGCCTTTCTGGAACACACAGAAAATAACCTATAGCTTTTTCTAAAGCTCTGGTTTTTAGATCTACTTTTTACTTGTCAAGAAAGTCAATGATAAGAGATTCTAGTCTCTGTACTCAACTGGAGAAACACTGTATTTCCTAAAGATATACAGGATATTTTTATTTGCTACATAGCAAGTAAAATAATTTTTGGTTTTATCTATACATACACTTTTAATACATGAAATCATATTTATTTGTAGAACATCTCTAGGTACCAAATCAAACAAGAGTTTCTGCCTCTTTTTGAAACTAAACAGAAAAAAAGCAGAGAGTTTGATGGCATGAGTGAGTCGTAGAGCTTGTACTTGTTTAACTTTGTTCTGAGTGGGTCTTCTGTTTAAGAATAGCTAATTAAATGTAATGAGATACAACTGCTGTCTATCAAGGTGCAATGCCATGCACTGTAGAAATGGGGAATATCTAAGATTTGCAGTTATAACTTTAGTAGTTCCATGTAATCTTTTGCAAAAGCACTGCACAAACCCTTGAAAAATATGATAAATTAAGAACTTCAATAATACAAAACCCAGTAACATTCAGAGATGAAAAATAGTATTTTTTTTCTGATTTTGAGTATGTACTGTCCTCAATTTTGTTTGCAGTCGAAAGCACAGAGCAGGCACAGCACCTCAAATGAGTGCATCTTCATGATGGCAGCAGCTACAGTGCTTACAGCTGGTCCTTAGCTCTGTAACTTGGAATAACTTCCAAGACTTGGCCTTGTTATTCCTAGTGTGTTTTTTCTGCCATCTCCTGCCCATTGTCATTGCCTGTCACTGCCCTTTTGATCATTTCCCTTATATCCTTTCTTGTTTCTAGGTTAGAAGTTTAGATGTTTGTTTCTGATGTGTAATAAAGAATGGGAAAATTATAATAGTTAAATAAATAAGCCTAAATTACATTATCAATAAGAACCTTCTGTTGCTAAAATAAATGCTTCTTTATTTCTCATTAGCCTTCCTTTTATGATGCAGTAGACCCAGTAGATTTTGAAGGCTTCCTGATGACGCAGCTGAACAACTTGGACTTAGATTTAGCACAAGAACTTGGGGACTTTCCTGAAGATGATCTGGATGTTGTTTTTACACCCAAAGAGTGCAGGACTTTGCAACCCTCTATGCCAGAAGATGGGTAAGGAAAGTTTCTCTCCCTCCAAAATGCTGCCAAAATAATTAAAATTAGTTTTTAATAGTTAAAAATACTTTTGAAGATGTTGATTCAACATCACTCTGCCACCCATCCAGCCACAGTTCCTGAACTTCAAATGTTTGAATTTTGCCACTGGCTCTGTTAGGCTTGTTTGCACACTTAAAATTATGCAAGTGTTTACACAACTTCCTTGGCAGCAGCACAAGTGAGACAGGCATTGACCAAGAAGAAGAGTAAAGAAGGACAGGAGGATGGTATGAAAAATAATTTTTGTAGCTGTGATGCCAGAGATAAGAGTAGATTCTGATCATGTAGCAAGCACAGTATTGAGTTTTTGGGGTTTTTTGCCAGCTGTGTGTTACATGGCATTGATCAGATCTCAAAGAATCTCTTTCTCAGGACCCTTAAATGGGAGGAAATGGTTCCTTCTTCACAAGGTTTGGGAAGGGGCACGAGTGTTAATTTCTATTGTAGAAGTCACATCTGGTTTTAAGCTGACATTGATAAAATAATTACTCTGTTTTAAACAGCTTATATAGGTAGCTTGTGGTGATACCGGTGCTCAATGGTCCTGCAAATATTTAAGGTAGTCTGAAAAACAGGCATGCTATGAGCAAAAGAATTTTTAAGATTGAGAAAATCGATCAGGGAGTTTTCTGATTAGGTATTAGAAAGTCTATGCATTGTATATAAAATATTCTTCATTTCACTGTATATGGTACCTTTAAGTAGAACTCCAAAGGCCTGTTGACTTTTGCAAGCAGTAACAGTGAGAAAAATGTGAAGTCAGCACCATTTAGCCCCAAAATGCTACATCAGCAGAGATGGCTAACTGTACAGTGTGTTTGGGGTGGGGGGCTGGCTCCTTACTGTGTATCCAGGAAATTAACAGCACAGGCTATATCAGTGTTGTGCTGAACCGCTACGCTGAGGGACTAATAGTCTTAGTTTATGCTGTCTTGGCTCACAGGGTAGACCTGCATCCCCCTCTCTTCCTGCAGAAGTTGGTACCAGCTGCTCTAATTTTTACCAGCCAGCTGTTCAAACTAGAGCCCAATATAACAGTAGTGTTTGTTCAGTGTTTTCTGTCCAACACACCAAATACAATGAGGAAAATACAGCAGGAAACACAGTTTGTGTGATTTTTGCTAGCTGTAGACTAGTTGAGAATCCTCTCTCTAAGCAAGGTTTCAGTCTGCAAGTTTCTTCTTGGCCCAGTGCTTCTCTCAAGAAGTTCAGGAGAACAAACACAGATATAGAGATGAGATGCCATGCTAGGTTATCTGAGAGCTCTTTGAATCACACAGCTTCTAAGGGATTTCCTAATATTTGCACAACACATGATTTTCACTTAAAGTTACTCATAGAAAAGTCCAAATCTTCACAAGATATTATTTCTTTTTCTGTGCATTTGAGAGTGAGAATGGATGTAGGAGACAATGAATGGTTTTTTTTTACTTGATATAATCTTTTATTTAAATGATGGACAAAAATATAGAAATCATTATTCAGCTCTTGAAATTACATCTAAAATAAGGCCATTTCTTACCTATTTCCAAGGTAACTTCCCATCATGACTGATGTTTAAGACTGCAGTTACCTATTTGTTTTTCCAATAGAAGACCATGCAAGCTCATGCTGTACAATTTTAAGTCTGATTTGCACCACAGAGTTATTAAGTGTTTTATAAGGAGTTTGTGACAAAGCTCAAATAGTCAATACCAATAAATGCTTTCAGCAGATTTTTTTTTTTTACACAGCAGCTCTCCACTTAGCCATTCACATTGCTATCATTGATATGAATGTTTTTATAGAAAATCCTGATCAAGGGTGCCAGGATGTGTTAGGGAGGATGAGAACACAGGAGGGGCATGCACCAAGGATTAGCCTGCAGGCAACACAGTCTTTCATGTCTCTGTGCACTGAGAGCAGGAAACAGGTACCACCGACCAAACTGGGTTCATGTGCTGCCTGCCAGCAAACACACCTCCCACCTGACCCAGAGGCAGGAACCACCAGAGGCAGGGGCACTCGACAGCCTGGCATCAGCCACGGCTCTGTCCCACCGCACACACAAAACCGAATAAGCTGTTAGCCAGCCTCAGTAACCAGCTGCAAATCTCTTAGGAGTTCTATGTGGAAAGTGCTAAAAATTATCATACCTTTCGCCTGTCCCTGTATTGAATGTGTATCCTACCTACTCACTTGGACTGGAGAATGCTACAAATTATTTTGGAACAGATCATTAAAAATTTTAAGAATGGGCATAGGGGAATTATGCCACAGTATCATGATGTGAAGTTCATGGGACATTGTCTTTGGCTGAAAGACCTGTAGTTCCAAATAGTATCCAGGCTATCAAGAACCCTGACAACCCCCTTCATTAAAGGAGACTTATTTGAAAAAGAGAAAATTATATTATAATGTATTCTTAGAACTTAAATTTTTATTATGATATCTGATTGAAAGCTTAGGGTCCCTTTTTAAGATTTTCTTTGTTTCTGTGAGAAGAGAAAATTGCACATACATAAAAACTAGGTATTTGCAAGAGTCCAGGAGCTGAGGCCTCTAAAAAAAAATTTCTATATCTTGATACATGTTATCAAGTTTTGAAAATCACACGTCTGGTTATGTTGTATAATTTATTCAATTTTACTATATTTTATAGCAATGTCACTCATATTTATAAATAGTGTGGCAAATGGTTACCTCTATTAAATGTATGTTTCCACTTTTATCAGCACAGTACCAAAAACCTGCATAAGGGAATTCTTGCAGTACAGAGGATTTTTTTTAAACCTCAAACAATAGTTTAGCAGTAAAATACATACACAGGAGAGGACTAACAGAGAGGCCTTTATCTGAGTAGCATGTTTAGATAAATTTGTTTGTCCTGAAAGTATGACTTAGGAGCTGAAATACGTTGCTTTTTCCACAGGGTTGAACTGGACTCACACGTCAAAGACTGTGTTCAGACTTACATCCGTGAGTGGCTGATTGTGAATCGAAAGTAAGTAACATAAAACTAAATAAAATCAAAAATACATTGCATCTTACTTATCAGAGAGATGTCTGCTGTTATAAGTAATCCTAAATTAGAATGGTTTTAGTCAGTGATTGAAGATAAGAACCAACTTTTCAGTAGTATAAATAACCATATTGTTTTGTTTGAGATGGTGTGCATTGCCAAATGCTGTTGCATCTGCTTCTTAATTATCAGGCACTCTGGGAATGGATGGGAAGTTGATGGGAAGAAATTCACATCAACCCTCTGTAATGATGATTTATCTTAATCAGGAAAACTAGTACTGTTTGATCCCACTAAAAGGAAAGATAACAGGGATAAAGATTGTATTTGCATGCTTTTCTCCTATTCATGCCCTGAAAATTCAGCATGATTTGATTTCCAAATGTGTCTGAAAGCTCAAGGATTATGGGCTTTCCCAGCAGTGATTGAGTGTGTTCATGGGATTATCGGTGTTATACACAAATTTACTATTTTGTATCAGTAAATTATTTCTGCACTTAAGCTCAGTGTAATTCAACACACAGAGTTGGTCCTGTAGTCATTATAAGTGTTTAATTTCCTTTAGTTATTTCATTATATTTTAATTTAATTTTATTTTATTCTGTGCTATTCCATTTCATACATAAAATGTGAAGGGGACTCCCAGTCAGTGTTTTCTGTCACAGGGATGTCTGTTCCCTGACTGTTACAAGAGTCTGTGGGATGTCTTGCCTCCTTCCCCATCACCTCATCCTGTTCTTCAGAAAGAGGTTTTTGGAGCTCTGTTTTGTCTGTAGCACTTCCTCTTATCCACTCTTGCACTCATGCCCAGCTCTTGAAAAGCAGAAGGAGCAGCAGGTGGTTGAGTGCTGACACATTTGCTGCCATTTTGTTGTGCCTCTTCACTCGCCCTTGTTGCTCTGTGTTTTTCTGATGTACATCAGCAGCCAGTGCCTTATGGGTTTACAATGGCGATTGCAGAGGAATTTGGACTGTTTAACTGCGCAGATTTGGACAGTTTAACTGTGCTCCTCAGTGAAGCAGCTGCGGGGGTTATTAAGAGACTTCCTCCAGGGGTGCTGATGAAATTGAATTCTCAGAAATGCTCTGCAATGAGTCACTAAAAGTAGGCTAGTGGGTTTTGTTGGCTCTCCTCCCTCACCACTCAGAGCAGAGGCACTAGCTCTTTCACACAGTGCTGTTCTGAGCATGCTGTAAAGAGCCAGTGAGCAGCTTTGTGCACAGGAGAAGGGAGTAAGCAGTAAAATAGGTGAAGTGAAAAATAGAACATACCTATTTTTGCATTTATGTGTGCTGGTAGAAGTATGAATGGAGACATAGAAATACACATATGTGGAGAGTTTTGCTGAGTGTTTCACTATTTCATTCATTTTGGTGAGGCAAATTTGCATTCAAAACCTTTCTTGAGCAGTTGACTTTGTGGTAAACATGATGGTGGACTCTGCCAGAGAGCTGAGCTTTGTGGCTCAGCTGTGGCTAACAATGCAAGCAAGTTATTAAAAATTGCAAAGAACAAAACACTACCAAATATGCTCGTGTCACATAATCCAGTGATTGTTATTGGGAATCTCATGTTAGGTTTGGACAGCTTTTTTTTTTTTTCAAAACAGATGTGAGAGGAAGTAAAGATATCAAGAGAGAAATGAGAAAAAAGTAATTGTAGAAGGCTTTCCATTGTTTGGAGAAAGGCTGGAAAAACTGTTGCTGCCTACTTGACAGATGTTATAGAACAGGTTGTTGAATATATTGTCTGGTGAGCCATGGGTGAGAGAAGTGTGTGAGTGACTTTGATCCATTCATGAAAGTGAAGGTTCAGAACAGAAGATTGAGCAGTCTCCAGTGGGTGGCTTGACCAGAGGTTATACTCGGGCCCCAGGGTAGAGAGGTATGTGGCAGAAAAGCTGGGCACAGCTGGAGTCCATGTGGCCTTGCAGGAGGCTGAATGGGTAGCTTGTTCCTGTGCCTATTTCTCCTTTCGTTGTCCTTTGTTTTTTTTCCTCATCTCATTTTCTTAATTTAGTGTGTGCCCATTAAATTGACATGTGTATTAAAACCATGGTTTGCCACTTGGTGAGTTTTAATTGCTATAATGCTTTTCAAAATAAATAAACAATATAAATAAATTTTCCAGGAGCAGTTTAGGGTAAAGGCATCTTCAGTGTAGTTTTCACACCACAGGGAAAATGTGAACTCAGGTACATAAATTTCTCCATTAATCATCTGTTTGCCACCAGAGGTAGTGAATAAAATAATCTATGCAAACTCTTTTGGATTCTTAAATGTCTTAAAGTCATGCAGAATTTCTGACTTCCGTTCTGGATAATTACAGTGGTTCCAACACAAGGTCACATCCAAGGAGAGCTGGGATTGTCTTTTTATGACCAGTTTTCATTGCAGTGAACTGGCAAACGATTAAAATGCAAACAATTAAAATTAAAACACATCAGAGCATATAATTCAGTTACTCCCAAAATGTAATAAAAAGGTGTCTCCCTGATCAATAATTGCTTATTGTGTCTTCTTTATGAAAGTACTCAGATGCTCAGTCATTTCTTTGGGAGTGTCACAGAAAGGAAAATGAATGAAGCAGGATGATGTAAATAAGGAGACTGATTTCAAAAAGACCATAACAGGATTTAGCAAATTGCATACTAAAGTGAAAGAAACAGCTCTGAATGCATCTAACATCTTTTTTTCAGGGTACCGGCTGGTTTTTTCAATTTGCCTCAAAAAAGTAACTTGAAATTTCAGGAGAATTTTCAAAGCTGCCAGCCTGGAGGGTCACATTGTGGCACAGAAATAGCCCTCTTCAAAACCACAAAGACATTTTTTTGGAAGCTGTACATTGTTGCATGTGATTAACTTGGGATACTAGTAGGTCCAGGATAAGAGCAGTAAGAGCTTTGATGTATATAACTGAAGAAGCCAGCCAAGAGATAAGTGATCCTGATCCATGTTCTTAAGGTCTGAAATAATCACCATGTGTGATGAGATCAGAGCAGATTTTGTACCTAGGTCATGTTTTCCTGCTATCTCAGACTTTACTCTGTAGAAAAATTATCTGAATTGTCTTTTTTTTTCCTTTTAAACTGTTCCTAATATACATTATAGAGTTGCAGTGGTGCATTTAAACAGGTTAAAGTTGTGAAATGTCACATTTTTACATAAAAGCTGTGCTAGCCTGATTTTTTGCAGAACAATTTTCTCAGTTTTTAAATAATTTTTAATTTGTCTTTTCTATTTTCCCTTTACACTTCTCATGTTATCCTGACTTTCTTGGGCTTCTCCATAAAAGAAACCAAGGGAATTCAGATACTTGTAGCCTGAAAAACAAGGGATCCCGAAAAGATTTTCACAAAACACTTCAAAAACAAACATTTGAATCGGAAACATTGGATAATGGCGATGCAACTTTTCAGGTACATTTTCTTCACTTTGGGAAAAGTGATAAAATACAGCAGCTTCCCTCAAAAGAAGCATCTGGTGTGACCTCCCCCTGAGTGTTGTGTCCAGTTTTGGTCACTGCAATAAAAGAGAGATATAAAGCTCTTGGAGAGCGTCCAAAGGAGGGATATACAGATGGTGAAGGGCCTTGTGGTGAAGCTGTTTGAGAAGTGGCTGAGGTCACTTGGTCTGTTCAGCCTGGAGGACACTGAGGAGAGAGCTCATTGCAGTTCACACCTTCCTCCTGAGGGGAAGAGCAGGGACAGGCACTGATCTCTTCTCTCTGGTGACCAGTGACAGGGTCTAAGGGAATGGCCTGAAGTTGTGTCAGGGGAGGTTTAAGCAGGATATTAGGGAAAGGTTCTTCAACCAGAGGGTGGCTGGGCACTGGTAGAGGCTCCCCAGGGAAGTGGTCACAGCACCAAGCCTGACAAGAGTTCCAAAAGCATTTGTACAATGCTCTCAGGCACATGGTGTAATTCTTGGGGTGTCCTGTGCAGGGCCAGGAGCTGGACTCTGATCCAAGTGGGTCCCTTCCAGCTCAGCATATTCTGTGAGCTGTGACGGCATCAAGCAGAGCACCATGCTCGCCATTAGGCTTCATGGCAGAGGAGGCATTACGATCCCCTCTGCCGGATCACCAAGAGCCAGCCTGTGACACCCTGGTGCCCAAGCCACAGCTTGCCATTTTCCTGTTTTCCAACAGGTGGGGCCCCAACAGGTGCCTGCTGTCCCGGAGGAGGCCTCGAGGCCGAGCCTGGCCTGCTCGGACCCGGAGCTGCGCAGCCTGCAGCCGGACCCGCGGCTGGAGCACCTGCTGCGCCACCTCAGCCCCGAGGAGTTCGAGAGGCTGAACGAGGAGGCGCGCCGCACCAACAGGCACCCCGAGCTCCTCGCCCTCTACCCCTCCGTGGATGAGGTGAGCCGGTGGCCGGCTGTGCTGCTGGTCTTTCCCAGCCGGCTGTCCCAGCATGCCCGAGGTTAAAGCTGCACCACAGTAGATAAACACTACACTGCTCTCAGTGTGGGCCAAGCCACATGCTGGTGATACGGCTATGTCAGGGTGTCACCTTTCGTAGTAGCTTGTATTTGGGGTTCACAGCTGTAAATATTTGGTATAAATGCGTATAAATGCCAGGTAGGGGTCAGGAATGTAAATATTCAGAAATAATAAATTAGTTTTCTTTCATCTCTGGAGACATTAACTGCCCACTGGGGGGGGAGGAAGATGCTGTAACATCTTCTGTAACAGTCTGTAAATGTTTTATGCAAATGTGTAAATTTACAGTTGTTTTAATTGAGTAATACTGTTTAATGTTAGGAAGATGCAGTGGAGATACGGCCAGTGCCAGATCGCCCAAAGGAACATCTGGGCAACAGGATTTTGGTGAAGCTGCAGACTCTGAAGTAAGTAATCCTGTCATTGCTCACCATTTCTGGGTTCACAACACACAAGTGTGCAGCTGCACACCTTGTTACACCACCGCAGCTGACCCCTACAACAGCATTCACTGCTCAGGTGTTCTTTCTTAGTGTAGCAGCGAATTTTTTCTATCCATCTTTACAGAAGTCTTTAACATACCAGGATGAAAAGGAGTTGGGAGTGAACCCAGATTAGATATTTTAAAAGAAAAGAAAAAAGGCGATTGGTGTCCTACACACTGCTGGACTTTTGTTGTGGTTTAACCCAAACCAGCATCCAAGCCTCACACAGCCATTCACTCACTCTTCCACCAACAGGATCAGGGAGAGAATCAGAAGAGTAAATCTGGAGAACTCACAGATTGAGACATAGACATTTTAACAGGGAAAACAAGTGGGAGCCAAGCAAAGGAAAACAAGGAATTAACTCACAGGTTCCCAATGACAGGCAGGTGTTCATCCATCTCCAGGAGAGCAAGTCCACATGTAATGTGACTTGGGAAGACAAACACCATCACTCCAGATTTCTCCCCTTGCTCCTATTACCCCCCATTTGTATTCTGAGCATGGTGCTACATGATCTGGAATATCCTTTGGTTATTTGGGATCACCTGTCCTATCTGTGTCTCCTTCCAGTCTCCCACACATCCCAATCTCCTCACCAGCGGGAGGAGTACTAAAAGCAGAAAAGACCTTAGTTTTGGGCAAGCCTTGCTCAGCAACAGCAAAAACATATTTATATTATCAACCCTGTATTCAGTACAAATCCCAAACCCTAGCCCCACTCTTAAGAAAATCAATTATCCCTCAGCCAAAGCCAGCACAATCTCATAAACAGAAAAAAAGAGCAACATACAATAATTTTAACTGATCTCTGAGACCACCTTCCTGTCAAATTTAGAAAATACATTGCGTGCAGTCTACTACCCTTCCTTTCCTTTCCTTTCAAAAATCATCTAATATAATGCACCAATTAAAAAATCCTCAAGACTTTGAGAGAGCTGAGGCTTGGAGCTAAGTATTTCTCTGCATTTTTTAATGAAAGTGCCAATCAAAATATAACTCTTCCTTTTTTGTATTGTACACAGCCATACAAGTGCTGTATCAACCAGTGTCTTGTGTGTCTTTCCCTAACAGGTTTGATATAGAGATAGAGCCTTTGTTTGCATGCATAGCTCTCTATGACATAAAGGAAAGAAAAAAGGTAAGTGTATATACAATATTTTTGTTCACTTGGCCTGGGTTTTTATCTTCAGAGTAATAACTTAGGAAAACTTACAAAAAAACTTGCTACTTTTTTACACATGCTGTCTGATCTAGGATTCTTGTTGTTCAGTCAGTCACATACTTGCAATTGTTTATTTTGTAGTCATAGTTACAACTTTTGACTTGTTTTAAAATGAAATTCTACGCATTTTTGCTTTACAACATATTTTAATCCCTTTTTTCTTTTCAAGATCTCAGAAAATTTTCATTGTGACCTCAATTCTGATTCATTAAGAGGATTCTTGCGTTCTCATACACCCTCCATTGACTTGTCTACTCAGGCAAGATCAGCAGTATTTTCTGTCACTTATCCCTCATCAGATATATACCTAGTAATAAAGGTATGTTACAATGCTACTTTGGCAGTGTTCTGCCTGTTCCCAGCTGTTCCTGTTGTCTGAGTTCACGGAACTGACAGATATGGTTTTTGTCTAGATGAGATGAATTATGATAGTTTTTAATAACAGAGTGTGAGCAGGTGTCTAGTGGTATATCTCATTCTCAAGCTATGAAGTTATATTATTATCCCGTGTGCCAGTTCTACTAAGTACATAGAATTTCCTATCTTTGCTTAAGGGAAAACAAAAACATAGTGAAATAAGGCACTTTCCAAAATTTTATTTATGTTCTGTGGAGGTTTTTTGGCATTGATTTAGTGCACTTTGTGTCATTTTGTTTGATTTATTCTGAAACTGAGTTAGCCTGAACCACTTCATTTGGAATGTGTTAATTGTCCTGATTTCAGTGAAAATGCAGTAGAAGGTGATTGACCATGTTGTCACTTATATATTTTCTGCTTTCTAACAGATGGAAAACTAGAAAGTTTAGCATCAGTTACTTCATAAAGACAGTTTTAAGACAGTATATACAGCTATATATCTAGGCGAGCTCTTTCAAACTGCTAGAGAAACAACGTGTTACTGTTTAGATGACATTTTTTCTTTAATTGTCTTATTTTTATTGCTTTTTGTAGATAGAAAAAGTACTTCAGCAAGGAGAAATTGGAGACTGTGCAGAGCCCTACATGGTTCTTAAAGAAAGTGAGGCTGGCAAGGTAAGTAAATAACTGTAAAGAATATTTAGATAAAAAAAATGCATGCTAAAAAAAAACGAACAAACAAAAACAACGGAGAAAGAGTAGACCCTTTGAAATAGGATGGAATACCAAAAAAACTGGAGGAAAAACTGGTTAGATCATCCATGATGCAAGCAGTTTGATGTCTGTGGCTGACAGATTTCTTTCTTTGACAGAAATCAGGAGAAGGCAAGGTGCATTATTGTCACTGACCCCTTTGGAAATCAATAATGACACAGTCTTGAGTCATGAAGCAGATAGGGGTGAGCAAAGGAAATTACTGAAATGTAGAATTAGCAGAAATGCTTGTACCTCAGGGACATGCTATTGATTTGAGTGGGCAGACAGCAGCTGTCCCATTCAGTACTGTTGTCCATAGATAATGCGAGTTCTGTTCAAGGAATTCTTGGTCATTTACCTGCCTGGAACAGATTGACAGTGTTTGCTGGGCTTCCACACATCTCACCTTTAGAATATTGCTTTCAATAGAATTTTTTTTTCTGTATCTGATGAAAGATGTAGTACCTGCTAACGTTTCATGGTGATTGTTTATTCTGGATTTGAATATTACTACAAAAATACTGGCTTTCTACATTTCTATAATGCAGATGAACTCATTGAAAAGAAATTGAGGTGAATGTACAAATCAAAACAGCTACAGTTCTGTCAGTGATGTATGGAGAAAATATAAAAGATACCAATGCAAATTATTTACTGAACTGTAAATATGTAACTTACAATTTGTCTATGGTAGCATTGCAATACCTGATTACTTTTGAAACAGCCATTATTTTCTTTGTCTCAGACAAAAGAAAAGATTGAAAAACTGAAAGCACAAGCTGAATCCTTTTGTCAGAGGTTGGGGAGATACAGAATGCCATTCGCCTGGATTCCCATAAGCCTAGCTAGTTTCTTCAACGTTTCAACCCTTGAACGAGAAATACAAGAAGCTGAAGGTACTTGTCTGACTGCTCTAAGTAAGGCAAAATTACTCTTCAGTAGCCCTGGGTATAGGAAACAATGCTATCCACTCTGGCATCAAAAGTGAATCACAGATTCAAAGCCATGTCTTGTCAGCTTTCCTTTTCAGTCCTACAAACATTTACAAACTAATTGCGCTCACCATGTTGTCTCTGCATATTTAGTTTTATGTCTGCTAAATATTATTTCATGGTTTAGGCCCAATTTTCATTGAACACTGGATTTGTAGAAGTAAAATTCCCTTTTGTCCCATGGAGTTAGCTAGCAATACTGAGCAATCAAGATACCAAACATCTCAGTTTGGTAAGCAGGACCATTGTTCAATATGCTTAATAACTCATGAGCTAAAAATTTAAATAAACTTTTGCTCTGTGGCAGAAATAATGTAACTTCAGTTGTCCTAGTATCCCACTATTTCACGTAGTCTGAAATAAAAGAAGCAAAAGGTTTTAGGTGCTC
Organism: Peucedramus taeniatus; assembly: GCA_013400575.1. NCBI lineage: Eukaryota > Metazoa > Chordata > Aves > Passeriformes > Fringillidae > Peucedramus > Peucedramus taeniatus. Next base: position 27,072 of record WBNO01014316.1, on the reverse strand, counting down.
TACTCTGATGTTGGTGAGATTTTTCTGTGGTTTTCTAGTGTATTCTGCGAATCTTTGTACTGCAGCAAAAAGCAAAAAACAAGATAATGATACATTTAATTTCCCTTTGAAGGGAAAGGATCTGGTGGTGACAAGAAGGCAACACTGCTGCAAACAAGAAGGCTTTCTGAGAGAGGCTTCAACTCAGAGGATAGCTATCCAGCATCAAACTTCAAACCGTTCTTTCCGACCATTAACACCTTCTTTAAACAGGTACTGGATTCTCTTTAGAAAAAATCTTTCTGATTTCATAAGACATTTTCTATCTATGTAATATGAATTGCGTTGGGAAAAGCTACCAGTTGTATTTGTGTGAGGACAGAGGACAACTGCAGTCAAGTGAATAGAAACCCACTTGCTTCGGATGCCTCAAGGACATGGTTCACTCCTGAACCTTTTCTCCATGTTATGAAGTGTTGTTACAAAGTTACTGATTTTTGTCTTTCTCTTGGTAGGAGGGAGACAGGCTCAGTGATGAAGATCTATTTAAATTTTTAGCTGATTTCAAGAGATCATCTTCCTTGCAAAGAAGAATTAAGACTTTACCAGGTACATAATTAATTTTGGATGGAAGGTGTTATATGTATTTTTCTCTCCTAAACTGTTAGGTAAATTCCAACCCAAAATCTATTTTACTTGGGTTTAAAGCCTATAATATATGCCATTGTTAAGCTTCTTGGGTTTCTGGTGTCTGTCTAAACACAGATTCTTTTAATTCTTTTTTTTTTTTCTGCATGAATGAGTATGGAGATTTAGATCTAGCTTGATATTTTTAATAATTTGTTTTTCTCCCTAATTTACAGTGTACCTACTGGATATATTTTGTTATTATTCAAACTGTTTGAAGACAGTTCTTTAAAGCAAATTTCTAGGATCCTTGGTACTTCCCTGCAATGATTTGAAATGGTTCATATTTTGTAGGGAGAGATTGAAATATGTACACATTTCATCTTAGCTTAATATTAGAGTCAGCATTAGTTAACAAAGGAGAGAAGTACAGGCAGTGTTTAGCTACTGTCAAACACCTGACCGGCTTAATTTTTCTTTTCAAGTAAATTACAGTTCAACCTCTTCTGCATTGTGGAGGTACCTTAAAAAATATGAACTATGAGCAAAGCTGTTTTTCATTTTTAGCTGATTGCCAGAAATGACAAGTCTGAGCTCCACAAACGGTTTTAACTTATCACAGCAGAGAATTTAAACTGAAAGTCCGTTTATAATGGGGTAAATGTTATCAGTATTAACTGTGTAACTGCTCGCCACAGAAAGCCTAGCTTTCCTGGTGGGTGGTGCCTACCTTGTCAGAGATTAATCTGAGCAGAATCTGAGGGGGAAGGGGAATAAGAGAGAACTGTATTAGACAACACACCTTTTGTTTGTCTCCCAGACAAATGTTGTATTACTTGTGTGTGAAAGACACTAGAACATCAGCCAGCATATAGTAGTCCTTCTTTCTTACTATTTTCTTTGAAACAGTACAGGGTGGACTTTAGGAGCTATATGTTGCCCTGATTGTGAATGGATGTGTATATGCTACTTCCTCTGTATCTTTCTGTACCTATGATTTCCTTCTAATGCAGCCCAAGAACCAGTTCTTTTTTCTGCGCTGTTGCTACATAACCTTACATACTGTTTTCATTTTTCTTTTATTATAGACTGATCATTTTTTAATATTTTTGTTAAGATCTTGTGATTTAATTTTAAAGGAACACTTAAAGTGGAGATTACCCCAGCTCCAGAAAATATTGGTTGTTGTCTGACACCAGAACTACTCCCAGTGAAGCCGTTTTCAGAAAACCGTAATCGCCCTCACAAAGAGATTTTGGAATTCCCAATTAGAGAAGTTTATGTTCCCCACACCATTTATAGGTAAGAATATACATGTATTTTTAAAATTTCTTTGAAAAATGTGATTCAGATTTTTTTTCAGAAATAGAAAGTAAAAATATTTTTTAAAAAAGGCTAAAGACAATGTGTTGGGATGATGATTTAATCTGCCTAGCCATTACAAAATAAAATAGCTGCAGGGTATTCCATAATGTGTTTACAAATCTAATTGTGTTGTTGTGTTGTCTTTTGAAAAATTTTCTATAACATTAAAAAAACCCAACCTTTAACAATTGTCATTGATTTGGCATCTATCTGTCTGTCTGTCTATCTATCTATCTGTCTGTCTGTCTATCTATCTATCTATCTCTCTCTCTCTCTCTCTCTGTCTATCCTCCTTTGTGTTTGTTTGGTTTTGGGCTTTTTTTCCAGTAGATTTTATTATAATTTTAACACTTCTGGTAAATTTTTATGCTCAGTTGTTTCTATTGTTAATTCGAGTCATCTGAGTATCTGAGGAAATAATGTGTTGCTCTAAGAACTTTTTAACTATGAATGAGCACTCTAGGCTATGTACTTTAATTTCTTTAAATATGTTCTGATTGTTTCTAGGTGATCACAGTACTCAGTAGCATGGAAGTGAGCAATTCCAAAAATTTATTTCTTAATAGTCTGGAACATCTGAGTGTCCTATAAGAAATTACTAGCATAAGAATATGTTTCAAGATGTTCATACAATATTTCATTGCTAGTGAGTGGTGTTATAGTAATAGCTAAGAGTGATTCTGATGGGGTGTATTGCAGTATTATAGATACAGAAATAATTTGAAATAATGACTTTCATCTGACCATTCTGTTTGTCAAGACAAGCGAGCAATCACGCTTCTAACAATAATGGTAGATGATGCTACTCTCAGTGGTGTTTCTGATCCCTAAAACAGTAGCTAGATACTGTATTGTATTAGTGGCAAAAATGTGACCACCAATAAGTAATCACAGCGTGAAGGCACAGAATAAAGTGATGTAAAGCTTACTCATTTCTTGCAGTGGAAATTAGCAAAGAGCCAGCTCTCCCACCTGCTCACCTTACCCAACTCAGGAGGAGAGAAGGACAAGACTTGTGGTTCTGTACAACTCAGAACTGCACCATGGCAAACTGATTTATTCCGGGGAGATACTCCACACCTTCACAGAAAACTAGAAATCTGTTTGTCTGTTGGTGACACCTGGATTTGTGTCTCAGCTTTAAAGGAAAGCAAAAAGAGAAAGTGGCAAATCTTATCTTACAATAACAATTTGCAGTGCGGTGTCAGCAGCACCATTTGGCTGTAGCCTCATTAGAAGTTTTGGAGCAGTTACTCCTGGGCTCTGCCACAATGCAGTGGTATTCAATCTCCTGAGGCCAGCACCAGTACACTAAAGTGCAGACACTTATGATACTTATGTCTTCTGTGTGTATCAAAGATAGAATTGGATGGTGGTAGAACTTTAATGCAGACATTTCTGTAGGGAAAGTAGTTTTTATAGAATTGAAAGTGGAAGTGTAAATGAATGTGAGCAAATATGCCTTTTTTTAGTTTAATGAAAAAATATGACAGAATTTGAACTTTCCTATTCGTTGTCTGGCTCTCGTGTCAATTCCAATGTGCAGCTCACAGTGTCTAAAGATCTGCTTTTGACAAAAAAACATTAGCAACTACTGTGTTTCAGAGCTGTAACAACAATTGAGTTGGCACAGCATATTCTCCCTTTAGTTCTCATCAGGTTCTCATTTCTGCAGCCAGATATAATGAATAACAAAGGCACTGTGCCGAAAATTAATTTGTGCTTCTTCTAAAGCAAATTTGAGTGTCTCCAAACTATCCTTCTGTTGCTGGGGTCTCTGTATTGAATACATACATCCACATTAGATGAAATGTTTGCTATCACTCAACAGTCACACTCTTTCAGCAAGAGTTCACACCTTACATGCTTAACCTTTTCTTTTAAGTCTCTGTTTTGATTTTCACCCTAAGTAAAAGTCATGGCAACAAACAAAGTAGGATTTGTTCAGCATATCTTGTGATAATGAAGACAAAATCTATAAAGAATAGCTGCCTTCATTAATCTTTACATTAATTAGTGAATCAATGGTAATGACATGGCTGACATGCATGGTTACAGGATGTAGGCCAATGAACATCAAGCCCAACTGTAACCTGGCACTGCCAGGTCCACCACTAAACCATGTCCCTTAAGCAGCACATCTACCTGTGACTTCACAACTTCCCTGGATAGCCTGTCAATGCTGGACAACCCTTTTGGTGAAGAAATATGTCTTAATATCCAATTTAAAGCCCCCTGAGCCTCCTTTTCTCCAGGTTAGACCCTCCCATCTCCCTCTGCTGCTTGTCACAGACTTGTACTCCAGAGCCTTCCCCAGCTCCATTGCCCTTCTCTGGACACACTCCAGTGCTTCCATATCCTTCTTGGAGTGAGGGCTTCAGAAATGACGCAGGATTCAAGGTGTGGCCTCACCAGTGCAGAGTACAGGGGGACAATCCCTGCCCTGCTCCTGCTGGCCACACTGTTGCTGGCACAGGCCAGGATGCCATTGGCCTTCTTGGCCACCTGGGCACTGCTGGCTCATGTTCAGCTGCTCTCACCAGCACCCCCAGCTCCTTTTCCTGTGGGCAGCTTTGCAGCCACTCTGCTCCAGCCCGTGGCACTGCCTGGGGTTGTTGTGACCCAAGGGCAGGACCCAGCACTGGGCCTTGTTGAACCTCACACCACTGGCCTTGGCCCATTGATCCAGCCTGTCCAGACCCCTCCATGGAGCCTTATGACCCTTTGCTTAATTTAACTGTCATGCAATTTTCGTTGCTTAGTTTTCCATATGGTGAATATCATTTTGAGTCTGAGATTAAGTTAACCCATGAGGAGTAACTCTGAATTTTTAATAGAGCCAAATACAATGTATTTTACAATTCAATCTACCTTACTTAAGCAATTTGATAGCATTTAGTCATAGATGTGAGTCATGGCTCGCTATGGCCTTAAAGGTGATTTAATGTTTTCTAATTTTCGGATATAATTCTGGAAACCTTTATTTTTTTATTTCCCACCAGTACTATACATGTAGACACTGGGGGGAGAGGTTATCAAAGGTATTTACGAGGGATGAATTGTAGATTTTTTTGTTCTGTTTTTTTGCTTGTTTGTTTGTGGTTTGTTTTTTTTGGTTTTTTTTTTTTTTGGTTTTTGGTTTTTGGTTTGTTTGGGGCTTTTTTTGGTTTTTGGTTTTTAGTTTTCGGTTTGGGGTTTTTTTGGTTTCTGGTTTTTTGTTTTTGGTTTTTTGTTTTGTTTAATAGCTTTTTCCTTTGTGAAAGGAAAAGTGGAGCCTTCTGTTATAGTCTTTGAACTCAGGTCTTGCACGCTTTTTTTTTACTGTAGTAATGCCATTATTTTGAATGATGCTGTTTCTGATTTATGCCAGAGAGATCAGCCAGCCCACTTTCTTTGTGCACTGTGAAATTGAGTACTTCTTTTTGTTGTGTACTTACATTTCTTTAATAAAAATATTTCCCTGAAATTGTCAAAACATTCCAAGATTTATTTCTTTCATACCTGTCTATTTTTAATAGGAAAAATCATATAATTTAAAGTTTGTTTGTCGTTTTATTTTCTCATTAAATATAAATGAAAATGATGCTGTTTACTGCCACTATGAAATGTTGGTGCTGAGGAAGAGGGATTTGTCACATCCCTTCAGCAGTAACTCAGCCTAACCAGGCACAGGAAGACCTGTCTGTGATAGGGGTAGTACCTAACGCATAGGGGATTTTTGAAGGAAGGGGAAAAAAACCCTTTTCTTTGCAGTTTCGTTTCATTTAATTGCAAACCACTTAGCAATGTTCTCAGACTTGCTGTAGTCTGCAGGGTGAGCTGGAGGCTATGCTTTGGTGGTAATCATTCTACCCCATCCTTGACTAGTTTTGGGTGGGGAGGGGTTATTGCTGAGTAACAGTGTCTCACTCCTGTTATTGCTCTCACAGCATTATTTACTCCTTTCTGCCTCTCTGCTTGTGGAATCCAGAGAGAGCATGTCTACTACATGTGTGTCTTCTACTTGGTCTAGTTTTACATCTGTCTACCAACTCTTCAGATGATTCAAAATTTTAGCAATGTGAGAAAAATCATTCAAACTATTTTCCAAATTACTCATCCTAAAATATGGAATATATGAGTCATACACATCCTCTTGTTGAAGTTCTGTCACTGTACTATTTTCCTTGTCTATGGCTGACTAGAATGGGTATCCATGTTTGGTTAAGCATTTGTGATGTGCTTTTTAATTTGTAACCATTTTTTTCCTGAAGACTCCCCACCAAAACTGTGATAGAATCAATAAATATTGAAAACTGTAACTAATTGAAAACTGTAACTATTGAAAACTGTAACTAACTGTAACTAAGCATCAGCTTTTGTTTCTAGTACCATAAATTTTAAATGTCAATGTTAACTCATCCATCACTTCTCACCTACAGAACATTCCTGGTTTGTATCAGTAGGGATTACTTGCGCATATGTTAAGTTTTGCTGTGTATGTAATTCTCATCACAGTCGTCATTGAAGATGCCTAATAGTCATAAGAAGTTTGAGATGCACTTGTTGACACCTCACATGAGGTGTAATCTTGCAACGATTAGGATTCTTTTATTTGTGCATGTGGCCAAGCAGCATTTACAAACACTAAATAAGAATGGTCACAGACTTGAAACTCTGAATTGATTTTATTTTGGCAGAGGATAGGTCTGTGTTGCTTTTCCCATGGGAAGTGATTAAATCACTGCTAAGCCCCATGAAAATGTAGGAAGGTCAGCAAATTTGTATGAGAGTTGACACATGGTGTCCTGTGCCAGGTTAGGGGGACCCTTAGCTTTTCCAGCAGGTAACTGATTCCAAAATAGTCTCTTATCACTCTTCTAGGTCATTCTCTGACCCACAGAAGCTATTGGCATCTGTCCTTCACCCAGGACTCTGCTGGCCTTTGGGACTGTATTTTCAGTGACATTGCAGATGCACACTTTTTTAGACTCATGCTGTCCCTTGAATAGCTCCTTTTTTTTTTTAAGCACATCTGACTGTATCTGGAGGTAGAGTCCTGCACTTTCTGTGGGGAGAGTGAGAGGAGAAATTTAATCCCACTGACCAGAAGCATTTTCTGTGACATGTGGCTATAATAGTTCTGCTCAGTGCAGAACCTTGGGGGAGATGCACTGCCTTCTGGAGTCCACCACATCCTTATGGGCATCCTACTTATCCTATTGTTTTAAAGACAGCAGTATTTGTTGCCCCAGTGCCCCTGCCATGGCAGTGCTAACTGCCATGTGAAAATCCTCCTTGTCTTTGCTTCCCCTCAGGCTTTTGGAGTGTATGGATGGAGTGCAGGCAGTAGCACTAAGGCAGTGGTCAGCAGTGGGTTTACAATTCATACCTGTGTGGGGGAACATCTTTTGATCATCTTCTCACCTTCTTGCTTTAGATGTCAGCCATCACTTTCATCTCTGTAGGATATCCAGAGTCAGCATTTGCCTCTGTTCTTCCTCCGTGCTGATGGGTTTAATACACATGTAAGCAAGATCCCTAAAACTGCTTCAGCCTAAATGGCACAAGCTTTTCAATCCAGTACTTGCTGGAATAATGCTTCTTCAGTTGTGTAGTCAGCAGAGAGCTCTCTGTGTTTTTACATATCTTTCATCTCAAGTCACATCTAAAAGTAAAATCCAGTACTCAGGTACATTATATAGATTTGTGACATCTTGTCCTAGGCTGCAGATTAATGAAGCAATGGCTGTATTATTCAGCCTTCCCTACATGTATTTCTTCACTTTTGGCAGATGTAGTATTGACAATATCCTTCATTTAATATGTCAGTCCCCCAAGTATAATTCAGGAGAGGTTACCGATATATTTTGCTCTTTCACTTAACTTTCCTTAACATCATCTGGGAGAGAATTTGGCAAAGCAAAACTTGCACATAAGGTAGTAAAGAAGAAAGTGCACTAGTGTGACAGGCAGAGGTACCATTCTGAATGAAGGAAAAGGCAAGTTACAAGCTAGTTTTTTACTAAGGCATGCCATGTGCTATGTAGCACACGTTGGTTGAAAAGAGTAGCTTGCGCTGTGTAATTGAATAGTACTGTCATGTTGTGACACAAGGAAATCAGGAGAATAAATCACAGTTTTCCTGGTCTTGGGTTACAGTAAATGGAAGATGGACTGTCTGACTTAATGACAATATTCTCCAAGACTGCTTGACTTTTTGCTTTGACGGTACTGAGGAGATATCTGTGATAAGGACAGTGAAATTCTGTGTGCAGCTTCAGATGCCACAGCATGAAAAGAAATCATGGAAGTTTATGGGTAGTTCTCATTATTTCTCATTGGAAGCCAGTGTGTTTCCTCCAACACTAGCCATTCCTTGTGCTCAGAGGACAAGCAGTGAGAATCCTATATCAGACTGGGAAAACAAGACAGTAAATAGACATAATCATGTTCTAGAATCTGTGTATAATCCAGGTCTACCTGAAATCTCAGATTTGCCATAAACCTCACCACAGAAAAATCTTTCTATTAATATTTTTACTCTTCTGTTGGAATTATATGTCAGAAGACCACCTGTCAAATTCCCCACAGAAATTAAAGGTGGTTTTTATGTTTAGTGATATGTTCATGTACAGAAGTTAGTAAACAGCAAAGTATCCTATGTTTCAAGGCATTATTTATATTCATTACTAATAAGAGGTAGTTTATAGAATTATTGTTTCAAATTTTCTTATTTGTATTTACTCAGGTTCATTGATACTGCTTTTTCGTCTGTATAACCTAGAAATAAATGCCTTCTTTTTTGCTATTAACTGTGGATGTGTGAACTTCAGCTGTTGATTTCCTTGTTTTTATCACCTCTGAGTGATTCTTTCCCCCTTCCTAAATCTGATTATTCACATCTGAGAAAGAAACTGCTTTCTCAAGAGATTCCTGTTTTTCATTACATCAAGGAAAGATAATAGTTTGTTTGTAACAGAAGGCAGCTTAGTGTAGGTGAAACCTTAAACATAGGATGTCCTATGTGTCACACCAAGAAATTATCTTTTATTCATGACTTCTGAAATTGAGTGCTGACAGATATTTCACTATGTAGGTGGAATTGAAGGACAGGGAGAGGAATGAGCAAGATGCTAATTTGTGCACTTAATTTTCAAACAGGAGTGCTTGCCACTTACCCATTTTATTCTTCCTTATCTTTCCTCCAGAAATCTCCTCTATGTTTACCCTCAGAGGCTGAATTTTGCTAACCGACTGGCTTCTGCAAGGAACATAACCATCAAGATCCAGTTTATGTGTGGTGAAGACCCATCCTGTGCAATGCCGGTAATAAATGCTGAGATTTCTTAGCAGGCTTTTGTTTACATGCATCTTGGGAAAACTCTGAAGGAGAGGAGTCATTATTTACTTACCATCACCACAGTTTATAGTGAGGCCTTAGGAAGCCTAACAGAGAGCTTGAGCTTTCATTCTAATCCTAAAGCAGGGCCATACTCCTTACGCACAACAAGAAGGACTTGTGATTCTACTGGAACCAGAGGCATGTTGCTCTCTCTTATCTAAATCTTCCTACCCTGTTTTCAGAAGAATGACCAAATCATCAGTATTATGCTGGAATTTCTAAGGGTAAAATTCACAGAGCTTCAGAGACCTTTAAAGAATGATGTAGTCTATTTTGCAGGGTAACTTCTCTGCATGCACAATGTTTACACAAGTGCTCAGGTATTATGCTGGAAGGTAAAAGTTGGGATCTTCATTGCCTGAACATGAATGGATGCATAATCATGCAGTATAGGTAGAACTTTCCATGTTTGAAACACACTGTGTAGTAGGGCATACATGTACATTACTAACAGAGGAGACAGTCCTATGTATGTTCAGGTTATTCAGCATCTCTCACTGTAAGATCCTCTATTCAACTTTACTGAGCTTCACAGGTTCGTTTTGAAGTGTTCTAACCCAGATGCCTGCTTCAGCCCAACGTTTTTTTTATATTTTCAAGACATTGTTGTAGGCTGCTTGAAAATTACACTGAGACAAAAATCTTCTATGATTTTATGTGTTGGAGAAGGAAAACAATGAGTGGAAATACTACTTTGAGGAAACTTTAGTCCAAAAATCTGTTGGACCAAGGACTATCACCCAACCAGCCTTTATCAGTGTTCTGACACTGTTTAGTATATACTTGACAGCCTTGCTCCACATAACCTGTGGACCTGAAATCAGAGCATCAGCAGTATTTCCCAAGACACATTTCTTCCAGAGCTAGAGCTGTGCCATGTGAATGTAACACCTTCTTTTACACAATACTGCATTGTTGGTTTCCTTAAACTCTACCTGTGTTATGATTAGGTTTTGGGAAATGGTTAGGACAGACACAGTTCATCTGTCTTTCCTCTCCACTGTAAGTGACCTTCCTCTCAATACTTCTGTATAGACTTGCACAGTGCAGAGATTCTTGTCTAAGCTCGTTTCCTAGAGCTCCCTTTGAATTATTTGATTTCAAGATTTTGCCACAGACTTGTGTCTTAGGAAAGCAAATCTAGCACCAGAAATGCCTATTTCTCTTCACTGATTTTAAATGGACTTTGGACCTCTAAGGAAGGGTGAGATATATCTCACGCTGAATGAGCAGGCTACAACTGAAAAACAAAACTTCTAAAAGTACTTTTTATTTAAGTTCTTAGCACTTAGATCAAGACAGTGTGGACAACATGTAGGTGGCTTGCCATAACTTTTTTGCTATGATTCCTAGGCTTTTAGTTCATGACTAAAGAATGTGATGTGAGGTAGTCAGTGACTCTAGAAATAACTCTGCTCCATTTTGTTGGTTTTTCACCCTGAATGGAGTGTGGGGAAGGTGCTTGGTAATAAGACATTTATGCCAACAAGTTAAGATAAAATTGAGGAGTCATTTTAATTCTTCATATACTGTCTTCACATTTATATAAGATGATGACAAATAAATGCTGTAGTCCTGATTTTCTGTTCTTCTTAATGTAGGTAATTTTTGGGAAATCTTCTGGTCCAGAATTTGTCCAAGAAATATACACAGCTATCACATATCATAATAAGTAAGTGTTGCTACTATTCATATGACATGAGAAATATTAATCATGATCTCTTTATGTAATTGTTACCCTACATAGTTCATCAAGGAATGCCATTTTAAACATTTGTGTTTTGTGCAATTTATCATATCTAATTTGGATTGCTATATTCATTTGCATAGGTGACTGTTGTAGTGACCTTTGCTTTCTTGTTTGAAGCTTTTTAGTAGTTGAGAATATTCCTACTATGAAGATTAATGAGCAGGAGAAGGAAGGAGCACAATTTTAAGATCATTCTTAATGATGAATGAATTCATAGATCCAAAAGAGCTGAAGGGACATTCTCATTCTCATGAATGAGAACTTGGGATTTAGGATTTGCAGAATACTTATGCAAGAATCCAAAACAGAGATTGAAATCTAGAGATAGGTGGAAGCTGAAACTGTCCAGCTGATGCTGCCTGTTTTCTTCTGATTCAAAGCTGTAGACTGTTCTTAAATATAACTTCCATATTCATAATGCATAAAAGTATTTCAAATTCATAAAAATGTGTGTGTGTATATGCATGCTTTGTTTAACTCAGCTCTGTTTTCAGGATTTATCTGGTTTTATAACCATAGCATCTAAAAGCCAACTGGCAAATTTGCCTCTTGCTCAGTCTTTTACTTACATTGGGAATGTGTTTGGCATTTTTTTTAACAGATCCCCTGACTTTTACGAAGAAGTGAAAATTAAGCTGCCAGCAAAAATCACAGAGAAACACCATCTACTGTTCACATTCTATCACATCAGCTGCCAACCAAAGCAAGGAGCATCTGTTGAAACCCTCCTAGGGTATTCAGTAAGTACCATGTGATACCAAAGAGTGGCTGTGGGTGCTTGTGTGTGCATGTCTGTGTGTTACCCATGCAGACTCT
>WBNO01014316.1:0-15141 GCA_013400575.1 Peucedramus taeniatus | reverse complement strand
GTCATTTATTCCTTTTCTGGTTATGGCAATACATCAAAACCAGTGGAATATCTTAGTGTGAATTCATAGAAACTGGCTGCAGCCTGAGATGTGTTACATCCTCATCCTGTAATTTTACTGTGTTAACTGTCTTTAAATTTAATGAATTCACTTGAATCAACTGAAATATGCACCTAAATATTTGCAACAATAATGCTTTAAAGCACATAATCTCATTCTGTTAGATTCTATTTACTGCAAAAAAAAGAACCAAACCTAAAACCAAACCTAAAATATGTAATTACAATTACTACTGTTACCATGTTTATACATGAGGTAACAGCTAATGTAATATTTTCATTTAGGTTTTACATGGCACTTCATTTCTGTTCTAAATTGTCTTTTATCCACATAAAAATTTAAAAACCAGAAAAATTCTGAAAGCTAAAATATAATTCTCTTTCCTTCTTTATCTTCATGTTGAGACTAGAATGTCTTAGGTTAAGAAATACATGTTGTAGCAGTCTCTCTGACCTTTTTCTTTATCAAACAGTATTTTTAACTGGAGAGATTTTAACATAAAAGGAAAGAATTGAAGATGATGATGCTTCAGATTTGAAAATGTCCTAGAGCTTTGGTCAGCAATTGAGATGTGGAGCCAGACAAGTGTTTTCCATGTGTTCTTGCTATGAAGTTTGAGAGGCCATTGTGTTTGTGTATTTTTGGTTGTTTGCTTGTTTATGTCTTTGTTGGCTTTTGGAATTTTTAAACCACAGTACTGAGAATCCTCTCAAATGGGCTTTCTTTTATGGACAGTTATAGTCCCACCAATTAGTGGGATTATTAAGAAATAAATTAGTTCAGGACCAAGATTTGACATAGGTGAGGACTTAATTTTCAACTTTCTGTTCACCTAAATACAGAATGTTTCTGCCCTGTGATATTCAAATGCCCAGCCTCTTTCAGACTTGAATAAAAAATTAAATGTGTCCAAATATCAATGCAGGGATATGACAAGTCAGTCTGGCATGGTGACCAGAAGGAAGATGTTCAATTTAATTCCAGCAAAACTTTAGCTGTTGATTTGCTTCAATACCAAGAATCAATGTATTGAAGATACATGAATTTTTAAATCAAAATGTGGATTCCACTAAATCCTTCTGATAGTCTTAATTATAAAAATGTGTGTCACACTTGAGAAGCTCTGTCTTTGTTTTCTTCAAAAGAGATGGTTTGTAGGGCAGTCTTGAACATTTTTCTACAGTAGCTATCAGCTATCTTTGAATTTAAAATACAAAGAAATTATGTTGACTGGGTTAGAGCAGAGAAGCTTGGGTCAATATCTCATTTGTTGTTTTGTTGACTGTATCTAACAAATTAAATAAATAGGTCTAATCATATATCATCAGGAATATTGCTGTGTTTTCTCTTCATTTGTTTCAGTGGCTGCCAATTCTATTAAATGATCGTCTTCAAACTGGACATTATTGTCTTCCTGTTGCATTGGATAAACTGCCTTTACACTATTCAATTCACTCTCCTGAGGTAACAAACAAAATTATTAAAGATAGTATTTTCCTAGTGCAGGAGAACAGCATAAGTGTTTTACAAACTAACATTGCTCTCTGCTGGTAGGCAGTGCCTCCTTTTTGTTCTTTATAAAGGGAAATCTGAAGAAAAATGTTGTTGTTGTTGTTGTTGTTACTATTGTCACTGGTATTATTTTATATCATTATGCTGGTTTTTTATAAGTTAGCTATGCAAGCAAATTTATGTAAATTGTATAATCAGGGATAAATTTGTTTTGAGAGTGTCAAAGCAATAATTCAATTTCTTCCATAAGATAATTTGGTGGTTTTTTTTCTGTAGCTTAGTGGGAGGGGGAGTAGAAATGGAAGCACGTGGTATTACTGGAGCAGATAACTGTGCTCTTTCAGTAAACATGATATGGAGGACACTTGTCTAGGGGGTTTAAACTGCACCACATCACCATGGAATGCCTTTGGCAATGCTTTGATCAGGAAATTTTAGCCTTAACAGTATCCTATCTGAAGATATATATTTATATGGTCTGTTCTAGACATCTAGCTGAAATTTTCTAAATTTCCCTCTTCAGTGCATCGGCTTCTGTCCAAATGTCTATGAGAACTGGGAGGTGCTTAGCTGTCATCCTTTGCGTGGCACTGAATTTGGCTGTCTAAAATGAAGTGAATCGTGGGAATATCCTATAGACTCTCATGTAAACTGATTTTCTGTTTGAGCATGAAAAGAAAGATGATTCCTGTATTTTTTTCCATCACAGAAAATTCCATCTCAGACACCTCCTATAAAGTGGGTTGAAGGACACAAGGGCGTTTTTATTGTTGAAGTGCAAGCTGTGTCATCTGTTCACACCCAGGTAATGCATCAGAAGGAACACACAGCTGTAGTTTCATTTCAAAGAAAATTCAGATGTCCAGGCCAATTTAGCATGTTTATGAAACTGAGGTGTTTAAGCTCACGAAGTTAAAAAAAAAAAAAATCAGGAGCTATGGAAATAACCTGATATCCTCTGTGAATGAAATCCTTTGGTGAAATTAAATCTATTGGTGGAACTGAACAAATGAACACTCCTGGCAGCAAGTCGCATGGAGTAATAGGGAGACTGGTGTTCTCTCAGCTCAGCAGGGATCTGCTCAGGCTGTGACTGAAAGGTGCTGGCAGGGCACAGTGCCAGTTTCTGCAGTCTGCATCTTCTGTTCTTCAAACAGAAGTTCAAACAGTGTGTCCTCATTTCTGACCACGTAGCACCTCCCTGCCTCCATTGATAGGTGAGTACACTGCCAGTATGTGTTAAGTGACAAGCTCACTTGTCAATGCCATAGGCTTTGGGGACACAAGCTTAGTGCTGGTGAGACCTCAATGATTCTGGTCATTTAAATGCTGTAGGAAATTAGGTCTTTGCCCATCTTACTGAGATGCTGGTTTGAGGCAGATCAGCTTTGTTTTGTTTCTGCTGCTTTTCAGTGGCTCTTATCCCTTATCCCATTCTAGTTAATCCTGGTAAATATGTCCTATCAGCTGAAGGCCCTGTGTTTGAAGCAGGTCTATCAACCCTTTGCAGCATGTTTTTTAAGTACAAGTCGGGTGTACTTATATGGGACATAACTTGTAGGTAGCTGGAACTCAGGTGTGAGTGGCAGAGAGACTATGTTGTGACAGAGGAAAAGTCAGAAGGAAAAGTCTTCTCATTAAATGAAGCAATCAGTTTAGTGAGGGCAATAACTTTCCTGCCTTTAAGCTGATCTCACCACAGTCTGAATTTGAACCAGGTGAATAGGAGCAAACAAAGCACTGTGACAGCTGCTTCACAAGTTGATCACGCAGAGCAGCCGCTACTGAAAGCCAGAAGGGTGAAAATCTTTTCTTTCATCCCATCACTATCAGACTTCTCTGTGCTAGCTCTAGCCTGAAATAAATCAGCTTTGTTAACTGTGAGTGTGCTGTATTTGCAGGACAACCATCTGGAGAAGTTCTTCACCTTGTGCCATTCTCTGGAAAGCCAAGTGACATTCCCCTTTCGAGTGATGGATCAGAAGATTACAGAGGCTTCACTGGAGCATGAACTGAAGCTCAGCATTATCTGTTTGAATTCTTCACGCCTTGAACCTCTTGTCTTATTTTTGCATCTGGTACTAGATAAACTTTTCCAGCTGGCTGTACAGCCTATGGTCATAGCTGGCCAGACAGGTATTTACTAGTTCATGGCCTTCAAGAGGCTTTGCAAGCAACCTAGATATGTGGAAGAAATGTTTGCTGAAATATTCAGGCTTAGATTTAGTATTTAGGGTAGCACACTTGAGAAAGAGTTGTGCTGCTCAAAACAAGAGTTTCACTGCACAATTTAATCAGGTTTAACAGAGTTGCTGCCTTTTCTCTTTAACCCCTGCATATAAGACTCTTAGTCTCTGGTTGGGAGGTACATTAAACTGTAGTAATTTACTTATCTGAAAATATGGGTCAGAAAGTGGGTTGTGGTTCAAATTTGGAATTGAGTTGTTTTGCAAGTAAAACACCAGCAAAATCATTATCCTACAACTGACACTGCTGTCTGCATCATACCCTCTGCCCAAAGATCTTTAGACAGAGATGAGTGAGCACAAAACCAGAGAATATAATAGTGAGCACTAATTTTTGTTTTATGATGCCAGTTGCCCATAACGTATGTTAAGTCTGCATACTTGCATACAGTGGTGGAGTTAATTTCCTATCTCATTAAGATAGTCAACTTCCACTACAATATTTGTGCTAAAGCCTGCTAGCTTCTATTTGTCTGTCAGCTGGAGACAAATGAGCCTTAGTATTCTGCAAGAAGATAGTTTATAGGAGATGTGTGAAGGCTACTAGAAATGTAATTAACAGTTTTATGTAGCACAACGTAACAGAATACGGGTGATTCGGTTGAAAGTCAGTGGGTCTGCTAGAGAGTGTTTATTGGCCTGTGTAGACTTTGGGTCTGGTCAGGCATAGCAATTGCTGTCTGAAACTCTGAATTTTTTAAGGACTGAATTGAATCTTGCAAGCTTACTTGTTGATACAAAGAATACCCTCACTTATTTATGTTATACCATTCAGTGCTGACTCTAATTCTTGCCTTTGTTTCACAGCCAACTTCTCACAGTTTGCATTTGAGTCTGTGGTTGCAATAGTGAATAGTCTCCACAACAGCAAAGAGCTGAGCAAGGATCAGCATGGAAGGAACTGCCTCCTGGCATCTTATGTGTACTATGTATTTCGTCTGCCAGATCCACAAAGAGAAGTGGTCAAACCAGGTATTGTTTGTGCAAGGGTTGCAGAAGTCTTTTGTTTTCTTGATACATGCTGTTCAGCATAGCACTTTTTAGAGAAGGACTTAAGGCACTGATCTTTAAGATAACAAACACAACTTCTCAGACCCAGACTGCATACATTTAAGCACTAAACTGTTTTGATATACCATTTTTCTCGGAGGTAGGTCAGGAATATCAGCACTGAAAAGAGCAATATGGATTTGCCCCTGATAATCTCCATCCCTCAGTTTTCAATTTAAGATGAAGGGTTGAGGTGAGAGGTTTACACAGCTACAAGCAATGTTGTAGCTTCATGAAGGTGAATGCAAGAGAGATTGCCTAAACTGAAACTTTTTCTATAAGAATTTCTTTTATAAGTTAAAATGGCCTTAAGATGCCAATTTTTTACTGACCTGTACATAAATAAATTATTTCCATGCAAAGTAACCTACTCCCAAGGGGTATAGGGGCAAGTTCACCCAATATCTCCTTTGCATTAAGGATGTCATTGGAGGATAAAATACTGTATGACAGCAGTTTAGTTAGCAGGTTTAGAAAGATGATCCTTCTCTTCTCAACCCTGGTGAGGCCATACCTGCAGTGCTGTGTTCATCTCTGAACTCCTCAGTACAAGAGAGACATGAACATATTGGACAGAGACAGGTCAAGGGCCACAGAAATTACAAAGGTCTGGAACATCCCTTCGACAAAGAATGGCTGAGAGAGCTGGGCTTTTCATCCTGGAGAAAAGAAGCCTCAGGGAGGATCTTTAGTGTACATAAAGAGCCGAAGGGAGAGTGCAAAGAAGACAGACCCTGGCTGTTGCCAGTGGCACCCGGTGACAGGATTAGAGGCAATGGGCGCACACTGAAACAGAGAGGACGTGAGGAAACACATCCTCTGAGGGTGACTGAGCTCTGGTACAGCTTGGCCAGAGAGGTTGCCCAAGCCTCTCACCTTGGAGGTAGTAGAAAACCACCTGGTTGTAGTTCCAGGCAGCTGACTCAAGATGACCCTGCTTGAGCAGAGGGGTTGGACTAGATGGCCTTCAGTGGGCCCCTCCAACCTCAACCATTCTGTTATTCTGTTGCAATCATTATCCTAAAACCTATAGGATTCATTTGATTAATTGGTATATGTTCAATGACTTACCACAGGCAGCTGTGCTGTGGGAGCTAAAGGTATGTAGTCCTTTTTCTCTTTTGAATATTAATTTAAATTCCCCTTGAGACACATTTAGACTCATGTTGGGATATGCGGAAATCTGTGAGGTGACATACATTTGAGAATTCTTTGTCCTGGAGAAATAAGGTCTGTGGTGAAACTGAAAACTAGATATCATTAAGTGAAATTCCTGATGGCAGTGGTCCCTGCTTCCTTGGATACTTCAAACATGGTATTAAATCATGTGTTGAAGGTGGTATTTTGTATTTATGCCTGTGAATATTATCTTAATCTACAGCAAATTAAAAAGAGCTGATGGGAAGAAAGAACTATTGTAATAGCGCTGCTACTTAGGTAGCCCTATTAATCTTTTGGTACTGCTTGTGCAGTTACCCTATGAGCTGTTGAGTGGGGTAATATCTGTAACTTCTCTTTCAATGTCTGTGTAGATTGTTAATGAAGCAGTTAGTAGAGGGTTTTTCAGGAGCTTTATTCTTTTCAAAATGGTGATGTTATAACACCACTGAGAAAAACTGGTTTGAACCTCATGTTTGTCTCATATATATGTCCTTTAGTTTTAATTCAAATATCTTGCTGTGGCAGGTGGAGGCAGCAGTGCTGTTTCGACAGAATCTCGTTATTACACCTTTGGACGCACTTCCGCAGTGTCTGTTGGAAGTAAACTCCTGCAGAGCCGAGTGATAAGCTGCAGCAATCCTGACATCACTGTTACACAAGCTGCTACTGATGAGGAGGTCAAAAACATCATGTCATCCAAGGTAAGAGAACAGAGTCAAATATCTGAAGAATGGTATGGCACAAAACCTAGTAATCTAGATTTTGTCTTTGAGGGTTGGATTTGCTCCTTGTATATGCACTGTATATATCACCAGAAGCATTTTCTGTTTATCTGATTTGGGATAGATACATGTTAAACCCCACTGCTAAATTCTGATTACCTGTAGAGAGCAAAAGGTGAGAACTCTGTCTCTTGTTTGTGGCTTAGGCACTCCACAGAGGCATTTGCTTTTTTTGACTTGCCTCACTCTCATGATATTCCAGATACTTAAGTTCTGTTCACAACTGGTAACCTGGTCTGGTCCAAGTCGCAGAGTCAGTGCAGCCACAGACCTTTCTTCCTTTTTTTGTTTGGTGTTATATAAGTTCCTATTTAGGAGGAAAAAAAAAAAAAAAAAAGTAAGTAGTAAATTATATTACAGCATTCCCATAGCTTTATATCAGCTACAGTGAAGATGCCATGTGCATAATTTGCACCTGGGTCTTTCCAAATACTTCATTCAACCACAGAGTGAAATACAAGCTTCCTCTGCATTCTCATTCACTGCTACATATACCACCAATGCCTTGCAGGACAGAAAGGTCAACAATATCCAAGAGGAAGGATTTTGTTTCTCTGATTGGCGCCGGATGCTTGCTGATCTACAGCATCCCAGCCGATCTCAGAGCTTTATGAGGATGGTTGTGTGCAGCTGACTGGGGAAACCAAAACCTAGGGTTTGCCACTCAGTTGGAGAAGGGAAGCTATGCCTCTGGCAAAAGTGAAATTTTTTCCCCTGTGCAAGGAGCCTGTTGCTAGTTGCAGTCCTAGCAGAGCTCTACAGCAATATATCTGATGAGGTCTGAACTGTGTCCCCCCTCACTTTTCTTTGAGTGTTATATATATAAAATATTGCTTCTCAGGTAGGTTATTTTCAGAAATATTTTGAAGTCTCTTCTCTGTTGAATGAGTGTGTGCCTCTCCATTTAAAATGAAGAGGTACTGGTCTTCAGCTAATTAAGTCAGAACTAGTAAGACACACAGGCTTTGACATCATATTTGATTTGCTCGTATGGGCATATATATCCATCCACAGCAATTTTTAGTAACATAGATTTGAATTTTATGACTTTTACTCTAATGTACTGTGTTCTAGGGAGAAAAAAAACCAAACCAGAGCTCAAGGCATTTTTCCAAATTAATACAAAATTAAAATGTTTGATATTACAGCTTCATCACATTGATCAATTGTAGAAATTTACAATTGGTTACTGCCATTTCACTGCCTCTTAAATTAGCATAACTTTAAATGGTAGGGAGACTTTAAGAGGCTAATTATTTTCGATGTAGAGCCGGGGATAAACTTACACCTTTAAAGGATGAATCGTATTCTCCAAAGTACAGCTGCAGTGCTGCCATTGGGCACGCGATGGCAGTGCATTTGCAAGAGTGCTGCTGCTGCTGCTGCTGCTGCTGCTGTCAGGTGGTTTTCGGCCTTGAGTGGGAAGGGGGATGGGAAGATGGAAAGAGAAGAACTGTTTACATGAATGTCTGTGCATACCTTAAAAAAAAGCCCAAACAAACCCCCAACTGAGGGTGATTTCTTCTCTGTAAATTAGATTAAGTTAGTTATGGACTTACTATTATGTATTTCTTCCACCTGTGTCCCACAGCCTGTGGATCACAGCTCCAGTCGGATGTCTTACTACATTGAAGGAACAAATGACATGTCAGGCCTTTGTGCAGGTACAAGACCATCCAATAAAAAGGTAGGCTGTGGCTGTGCATGAGGGAACTCCTTATAGAGCCTGGAGCGTCCTGAGGTAGTGGTGGCAATTAACGCTTCTAAATGTGGAGAAGGAAGCAACAGAACAAAATATCAACCAGTTTTATCCAGAAAGGAATTAGTGATGATATTGAATCAGTGGGTAAACATTACTCAAACTTTTTTGCTTCTGCTCCAGAGTCTTTAGATTCTTTATCCAGGACAGATTTAGACAAGCAGCAGCCTGTCTGGATCCTCCCTTTGCTCTCTTTCTTGAGGTCTTAGAGCCTCAGTCGTTTTCCACTGCTGTTTACCCTTGGATACATGTCTTTACACGTTACAGTAAACTCCATTCAGAAATATTTGCCTTCTCTTTCTTCTGTAAAAAATTATTTTATTTGCCCCTTTTTGTAGCTTTTAGAACCAAGCTTTTTGTAGTCCAGATCTGAATTCCCTAAAAGTTTAGATAATTGGGATTGTGTGTCATGTGTTCAGATCTCACTGTAAAAGTATTGTCTCCAGCTACAAATGTCTGTACAAGGTCTGCTGTGGTTATTGCTCTGTCCTTCTCTTCCACCACAGAGTCAGTCTTACCTTCTCTCATAAAAACACCGATGTGCTAAACAAAAATGCTTAGCAGGTAGTGAGAAACATGACTGCTCCCTATTGTGCACACAGACAATGACCTGAGAATGGTCTAAAGGCATTTCCCTCTTCAGTTATCTACAGTTCTGGATCCACAGAAAAGTGGGTCCCAAAGTCTGTTTGCCAACAGCATTCTTTAGTTATCATTTTGGTCAAATCTGCCTTCTGACCTTGCAAAGGTGCCCACATACCCCATCTGGCTGCCCACCCTCCAGTACGGAAAAGTTTCCTGCAGGGAAGATGTTGAAAATGAAAGATTAGTTGATTGAAAAGCCATTTTCTAACAGTCTGTGTTGATTATGTAGCATTTCCATGAGGAACTGGCATTGCAGATGGTGGTCAGCACGGGCATGGTGAGAGAATCAGTCTTCAAGTATGCCTGGTTCTTCTTTGAGCTCCTGGTAAGACTCAACAGTGGTATTTTACAATTAGTTAATAGTGGCATGTAATAGATGCTCCAGGCTCAGATTCAGTTGGGTGGTGACCTCTTCAGTTATTCTGCTCTGTGTAAAGGAGAGGTCTCAAATAATGAAAGTACAAAGAGTACAAACTAAAGAGTTTTTCATATTCACCCTCCTTCCTCACTATGGCAGTGATAGCAAAGTTCTGCATGAACTACATGAGCAGTAGTCCACAGCTTGCAAAAGACTGAGAGACACTCATCAACCAAGCCCTTCCTTTTGGTGAATATCTGTTCCAGTCTTTTCCATTTTGTTAACAACATGGGAGCAGTGACAAAGCTGCACAAACTCACAGTTCTACAGAGCCCTGTGGTGATGCATGTCAGTGGAAAAAATATACTGATTTCCACTGTCATCATATAAGTAATGCAACATTAGGTCAAGAAATAAGAATTCCACAAGTGTCACGCCCTGTCTGTCATCATGAAGGGCAAAAGTTGCAAGCAGCAGCATTGCAAAACTGCAGATGCAAGGGGTTGGGGGAGGGTGATTCTGATTTCAGGTACTGAGAGTAGCCAACTGCATGAATATGTACAGGAATCAATGTCTGTTTGTGTTGGAGTCTTAGACTCTCTGTTGTTCATTGCTATGTAGGATTTATCTCAGCAGCTGTGAGAAAATGTGTGATTAAATTCAGGGAAAAAGAAGTAGGAAATCTTACTCTTGTAAACAAGCTTAAAGCAGTATTTTACCTGCAGTCTGGGCATTTTTTTAGTATTCTTTTTTCTGCTTTGCAGATAAAGAGTATGGCTCAGTATGTTCACAACACAGAGAAGCAAGATAACCCACGAAGAAGCCGATTCTCCGATCGTTTTAAAGATGATATTACCACTATAGTTTCTGTGATTACTTCAGAGATTGCTGCACTTGTAGTCAAACCACCTAAGGTAAGTGGATGAAATAAGCACTATGGATCGTTGATACTCATCTTGTGTTACACTGAGCTACACTTAATCTCATTTCAGTATCAGTAGTGTTGCTAGAATTAAGCCAATATTCTCATGGACCTTCAGCGAGAGTTGTGGCACTGTAAAGGACAGCCTTGTGCTCTCTTGGCAAACTGTTTTTGTTCAGCTCAGTTCCTCAGCCTGCTTCTCAGTGTGGCTGCAGTGTGCAAGAACAGAATTCCTGTCAACAGGAAAGGATGGACATCCATTTTCAGTTCTAGTAATTCTTTATGCCATGTTGCAAGCACACCATACTGCAGCCCCAGCAGGACTTCTTCCTTTTATCCCCCTTTGCAGTTACCCTCTATCCTACTGCATTGTGTTTAATTCCTCATTTGACTTCTCTGCAGCAGTGAAATATGCCATAGGAAGGCAGTGCTCCTCGTGAGTGTTGCAAAAGCCAGCCACAACTGATCTAACCCTTGATCTCTTTAAAGAGGCACAGGCCAGTTGACAATTGAAGACTAGAAATAAGTCTTAAATCCCATGAAATTCTTTTTACTTTTAACAAATTGCACTGATACAACAGATTATAACGTTGCAAGGATCACAAATTTATATTTTAACATTGCTACTGTCAGCCTATATCATTGATACCTCTTTGGACTGGCCTGTAGAAAAAGCTGAGGCCACAGGTAGGCACTGAGTGACTGTTGTTTGTTCAGTTGTTGTAACCAACTTGTTTTTATGCCCCAGAGCTGCCAAATGCAGCTAGCCCAGCAGAGTGCTCTGCAGCAGGGTAGGGCAGAGCAGCCAGGAGAGCTGGCCTACCAGGCCATTTTCAACAAGCTCTGTTTCATAATCCACTTCTCCAAGTGCTGTTGAGGATCAGAAACTGGGAAAGGGCAAGACCAGACAAATTGGGGCAGAGAATGACAGAAGGGTTTGTCACTGTTCACCAAAAGGTTGTTCTTCAAGCTCAATCCATTGGTGTGCTTCTGTGATAGCCACATGCAGAGAAATATTTTCCATAGAAATGTTTACCTAAGCCATCAGTGATTTTTTTAAAATACATTGTGAAATAAAAATTTATTACAGTAAAAATACTTTAACAGAATTGTAGGCTTTGCAAAGAAATTAGTATTTATGTCTTCCTCACAAGAAATACACAGGTTTTTGTGGGTTGTTAATTTAATTCTCATTTTGATAGAATGAGCATATAGCACCTGATTGTGTGTGAAAACCCCACTGTTGTGTTTTTGGAATTAGGGCATTGGTTGAGTGTACAGGCAATGTGTGTCTGATTTTTAAATCCAAGAAGTGATAATTGATGTTTCAATACATGGTTTGAGCATGTCAGATTGCCCTGGACTTTTACAGTGATATGTCTGGCGTATGCTTGACTGCCCTATAAGGTAGTGGAAAACCAGGTTTTTCTTCACCATTGAAGAATGTTTTCCTGTGCAAATTCCAGATTGTAGGGAGTATATATATTCCTGAACGGCAACAAGAAGCTTGAAAAATGAAAAAGTGAATTGTAGCCACCCTGAGGTGCTGCACACCTGTTTTGCTAGCTAGAGGTGCCAATGAAGGCATTATTTTTCTCAGTCATCTCCTCTGTCAGTTTTGAGCATTAAATGTGTGCAGATCCCTCAGGCATCTTCACTAATTTCTCTTGGTGAACTACATAGGCTACTGGGAGTTTATGATTTAAATTGGTAAGTTTGAAGTAACTGTAGCCTTGTTTTAGCAGGTACATTAAGTTCTTTGTGATTCTTACTTGAGGCTGTGTATCTCTGGTAATCAGGCCATTTCCAAGCATACAAGAGCTTAGCTGCTGGATGGTGAACCCCACAAATTTATCTTACCACTATTTTGTAACTATCAGCTTTACACTTAAAATTTCTAAACAAAATCCTTGGCATTCCATCAGCAAAGCCAGTGCAGGTTTTTCTTAATATTTTATATGTTTTAAGTTCCTAAACCAGCAGTCTATGATGTTCAATAGGAAAAAAAGTCATGTGCAGTACTACAGCCAACAGGCAATTCAGAACAGGTCCCAAATTCATTGTTGTCAGCCCAAAGGCGTGCACAAATGAACTGTTCATCCCGTGACATTTCTCTGTGAAACAGTTGAAATCATTTACAGAAGTGATTCTGTGCAATTTTAACAAGATCATGTGAACTGGAGACCTGAAACAATATTGTCCTGAAACAATTTTTCCCAGATGGTTCTGGGAGCTGACCCCTGCACTATTTTTCATGATTCTAAAATGTCTTCCACTTTTATGTAAGTCTTATACATCATAACTGGAGTTTTTTCTTTTTTTAAGGAAAGTGAACAAGCAGAAAAAATTAATATCAGCCTGGCATTTTTCTTGTATGATCTTCTTTCTTTAATGGATCGAGGATTTGTGTTTAATCTCATCAAACATTACTGTAATCAGGTAGGCACCATGCATGATTGGGATTGCATTTAGCTTATGTGTTTTGTTCTGCTTGATTAGTTTATCCATCAAGATTCTTTGAGTTGTGTTAAAGGTCAAGGTAAATTTCCTATTTCCTATTGCACATGCAATGATTTGAAAACCTCTTTTAATTTGTGATCTGCAGGAAAAAAATTGAGTGGAGGTACAGACTCTTTTAGAAATGTCATAGTTTGCACTACTGCAAAACATCCATGGAACCATTTTTCTTCCCTTATTATTTAACTGCCCTTAGCATTAGGATCTGCAGATAATACAGATCAACTTTCTGACTCCTCTTGGTAAGTGCTATGAAGACAGTATTTAGCTTTTGGGGAGTCACTCAAAATAATATATCTGTCTTCTTGCTTCACAAGTCTCTGAAAATTAAAAATAAATGGTGATGCAGGATGTTGTTATGAAATTATTTGTTGTACTTGACGGGGAACATTTTCCTTCTGTTTTGTGACCTGTATTTATGCAGGTCCATCAGGTATCTCCACAAATTCCTTCACTGATGTCATTGTTGATAAGAAGGGAAATGATGAGACCACTGATGTCCTGTGTTGCTTAGCAGGATATTCTATGAATTTTCCACAGACTCAGAAAAGTTCCATTTGTTTTTCATTTTTGACTCATGCAAAAGACAAAAATATTGTATATTTTTGTTTTGGGAGAAAAAGAGAAAGAAACAATTTGTTATCTCTTTGGAAGTTGATAAGTCAGCTGGGGAGCAGAGGGAGAGACACCATCATGGTCAAACAAAAAGTAGCTAATGTATGGAAGCTTGTATGTAGGTTCAGCGAGCATTTTAATGCTACACGTCTATGTCCTTTACAGGGAGCAGGATATTTCACTACATGGTAATTTAAATAATGCTAGCCCATCACTTGACACTTTTTTGTTTGCTTTTCCTAGCTTTCAAGCAAGCTGAATTCACTCTCCACCCTGATTTCCATGAGACTTGAGTTCCTGAGAATTCTCTGCAGCCATGAGCATTACCTCAATCTGAACCTCTTCTTCATGACATCTGCATCTGCTCCAGCATCTCCCTCTCCCTCCTTGTCCTCCCAGGTGTTTGTCCATTAGATAGGTATTGCATGAACGTCACATGAAGCACATACAGAAAAATACTTACATTGCTCTGTATTCAAATACTTAAGTTAGAATCTGTTGGATCAGGGAGAAAAATTTTCCACTTCAGGAAAAGGGACTGAAGAAGAAAGGCTACAGGAGTGCTACTGCAAAACTGCATCTACAGGAGTTAAAGTTGAATGTGCTCTCCTTGAAACATGAACACTGGAAAATGACTGTTGAGGTAGACATGCAAGGTCTAAAAGGAACACAGCTCTGAAGGCCAGTTTACAGGCACACCCTTAGCCCATCCACACACAACCACAAATATGTATTTCAGTATCTGGTTTTGAGAATTATGGTGTGCAGCAGTGCACACTTTCTGTGTGTTTGCCTTCTAATGGAATTTCTTACTTCCCAGGTGGATGTAGATGGTACCACTATATAAGTTAGTGACTAATACACTGAAATTTTCAATATCCTGGAATAGTGAATTTTTGTTGAGCCTTCATGTTGCTTAAAATAGGATTACCATTCTTTGTTTTTCCAGTGTTCTTTCTTCTGGGTTTCTCCCCCACAGTAGTACAGATCGTGCTATATCTTTGTCCATGATTCTTTGTGCTTTTTTGAACAGTGATCTCCTTTTTATTTGAACTTTATGATTTTCTGCGTGGAAACACTCAGGTGTCCTGAGTAGACCAAACAATCTACATCATATCTCACTTCTTCAGGAATTTTTCCAGACTTGGTCTGATACTGACACAGCTCTAGACTTCCTTAATGNNNNCTCCCATAATCTTCCTGACCACAGAGTTCACAAACACATCAAAAACTGAAATTGTTGATTGGCATGTGACACATTATTTTGCCAGTCTTGCACTCTTCTCCTCTACATTCTAGGGAGATGGTTTCCTACAATGGGGCAAACCCCCTATCAAAGGCTGCTCACATGTCTGTTTTCCACCTCAATGGTCTTGCAGAGGTCAGGACTGGGTTGAAGCATTTCAGTGCAATGCTCCATAAATGCCACAATGCTTGGAGGCAAGGGGATGGAATTGGAACTAAAAATGATGGGAGGTACAAAAACTGTCTGAGTAATGGAGCAGTTCCAAATT
>WBNO01014314.1:23234-43648 GCA_013400575.1 Peucedramus taeniatus | reverse complement strand
TATATATATAGTGTGTATATATATACAATAGACAATATATATGTATAGTATATTGTATATATAATAAATTGGGATTTTGATATTTGAGGCTACTTTTTAGGCCATGTTTCATACAGTTATTATGCAGTGAAGGAGTTAGTGTCATGTTCTGATTAAAATCTAGTTTTGGCTCCTTAACATTTTTGCTCTTACTACTCAGAAGCAATTTTTTTAGCCTGGAAAATTGAATCAAACTTTACTCTCCAAGCAGTGAGACCATGATCCCAGGTGGAAAATCCAGCTGAACTTCCCTCATTTATTCAGGCATTAATTCACCACCCTATCAGACAGAAAACATGGAATAAATAACTGGTATTTTAAAGACAGAAGCTTGCAAAGTCTCTCAGAATAATTCCTACCTAATTTGGAATGTCAGTGACTTGTTTCTTCACCATAGCAGCGTAACTGAGATATTAAAAGATTATCTCTACTTTTGATTATTTCCACCCCCACTCTACCCCCAAATATGTTTAGATGCAGTTTATTATCTTTGAAAATCTCAGCCAGGAAGACTAACTAAGAATAACAATGTAAATCAGGGACAGGCAGCTGTTAATGCTGATAAGAGCCAGGAGGGTTAAAAATTGTCATCAGAGAGTAACCAAGCAAAGGAGTGAAAATCAATGGATCTAAGCAATTTTCCAAGGAAATCTTGCTTTAAAATGTGGTGAGAAATTAGGGTGGGGGAATAACCTTGCTGGTGAATGTACTCTTGCATCTAAAGATGTAGGAATAAAATAACTCTTGGTAATTCTGCCTCTTAACACTGAGATTTTAAACTATTCTTGCTAAGATTGTAAAAGATAAATAAATATTCTTTTCTTTGTTGAACCTTGTACTGTTCAAAAAAAACTTCTGTTTTGGGTGGAACTCCTAAATAACCATGGGTTATAGGTGTAATCCCAAAGGGTCTGAGATTTTTCTTACTTAATAAAATATGCTTTTTTTACTTTTTTATTTCTTTTATTTTGTCTTAGTTAAAAAAGCCTGCCATGACAATATTTTGCTTGTTTACTGAAGTAAATTCATTACTTTCAAATCTTTACCCAGGCTGTCTTTTGTGAAAGTTGCTACAGATTACATTCCATTATCTTTCACTTCATAGCTTCAGTGCAGGAGAGAACAGAGATGTTGGCATTCCTGACAGAGAAAATGGAACTTTTAAAAACAATGAGAATAAAATTCTTTCCTCTCAGTGAAGCAGATTCATGGTGCTCTGCATTGTTGCTTCTATAGCTGCACTCTAACTCCATGAGATAGCTTATTCTAAAATAACATTTTTTAAAAATATAGATGCACTTGGAAAAGCATTTTTATAAGTGTTTCTTCAGGTGAGATTTTTTAAAATAGTACAGAAACGTTCTGTATTGGCATTTCAGTTTCCCCAGGTGTTTTGTCTTCTGACTCTCCCAATATCTGAGCAGTGAATGTGTCAATGTTCTACCCCCTTTTCCTGAATTAAGGTCTGAATTATTCTGACATCAGTGACCCTGAAGGGCTGAATTTGGTACTTAATGAGAAAATCCATTAAAAATAGTTTTTTTTTAAATCAGCCACATGTTTCTGTCTCCTCTGAAATGAAGGATTTCCATTAAACCATCTTGAGAGACCTTCCACAGAGTCCCAGAGTGGCTGGGGTTGGAAGGGACCTCTGGAGATCCTCCAGTCCAAGCTCCCTGCTGACACCTGGAGCAGTTTGCACAGGATCACCTCCCTGTGGGTCCAGAGAAGGAGATATTTATTGTAGTAAAGTAAAAAATTATAAAGAAAGGCTGCATAAAATCAAGGCTGCTCTCCTGGAACCAGTGGCTGGCCTTGTCAAAGCTGGCATTTTCCAAATTCCCATGTGAAAGCAATCCTGGTGTGAGCAGGTCATTAACATAACAATCTATTCCTGGGTAAAAAAAAAAAACAAAACAACTTATACCTGTATAAAATGTCTTTACACTGTTAGAAAAGTGAAAACTATCACAAACAACCTTCCCTACATGTACAAAATGGGGGTTTGAGTGACCAATCAATACAGAATAAAAACTTGTTAATAACCAATAAAGTAATTAGCAAGAAAGCTCCTGACCAATTGGAGTCCCACACAAGGTCCATAAAATTGTATAAAAAGGAGTTATGTGAATAAAGAATGGGCTTTTTCCACCATGAAGAAAATGGAGTCTGTGTGATTTATTCCCATAGATATTTCTTCTCCCTGAAAATTACTTCTTCACGGAAGGAATCTCAGGAGTGAGGGAAAAGCTGGGTAAGTCATTGTGCATCACAGAGCTGTACAGTGAAGTCCATCATGGGAGGAAACAGCCCTGATCATCTTTGTTCTCCCCAGGCATAGACATCCCAAAGGAAAAGAAAAAAAAAAAAAAACATAACAGTGCTAGTAATTTATGTGCAGAAACAACCCATTAGATGTAAGTGAAGGTGACAGTAAAACTCATAGACTACAAACCCAGCAGTCTTTTTATTTTTGCTGTGAAAGATAGATGTTCCTAATTTTCCACCTGTGTGGGCTTATAATGGATTTACTCAGTGCCTTGAAGCAGCTGCTCCCAAGGAGTGGCAGAGAGGAGAGCTCTGAACCTCAGTCTGCCTTTTCCCTGTGTTACTCCCATGTCTTGTGCAGGGTCTGCCTGGGATGGAGTTAATTTTCCTCTCAGTAGCCACTGCAAGGCTGTGGTTTAAATCTGTGCAGAAATGTTCTCAGAATGTGAAGCAAGCGCTGACTTTAACCAAACAATGTTTTCATCTGAGTTGGGTTTATTTCCCCAAGACAGACAGTGTTCCTGAAAGGAATCTGCCCAGCAGGATTAGAAAATGGACAGCAGGAATTAGAGTGTTTTGAAGGGAAAGTGGATATATTTACTCACAGTAATGATACCCACAGTGCTCAGGGGATGCAGATTTGACACTGTCCTTGCTGTTCTTGTGGAAGGTGTCCCTGCCCATGGCAGGGGTTGGAACAAGATCATTTTAAGGTCCCTTCCCACCCAAACTATTCTGTGATTTTTAGATATTTTTTTAGATTTTTTTAAGATTTTTATTTTTAGATTTTTCTGTGATTTTTAGATTTTTTGCTCTGAAAGCACTGGGTCCCCTAGAGAAGGCCAAGCTGGAACATTTGTACCTTGAGTCTGTGACTGTGGGTAAACCCTCAGGTGTGGGGAGACTGGGGCTCACAGGTTGTTTTAATCAGCACATTTAGTCCTGAAGACAGCCCTGCAGAAGATTGCTGGAATGACAAAATGACAACACAAATGGCTTTGTTTTCCTCCTCTGCACTGGAGCAGGGGCACCAGTGGCCATCAGTTTTGTCACTAAGGCAACTACAGGCAGGGAGGGAGAAGGAAAGGTTTTACAGAGCAATTTTCCTATGGCAGCTCTGCAGCAGCTTCCCTAACACATGAATCCTTCCTTTCCTGGGAGCACAGGAATGCCTGGTTTGCTGCAGGGGAAATTATTTACCCCTGCAATATTAAAAGAGCAGACAAGGGCTGTGGGAGGTAACAGAGGTGAAGCTGCTTTCTGCAGTGTGGTCTGGGCTCTGTTTCTCAGTCCAGGCATGTGTTTCATGAGCAAAAATCAGTTTAGAGCAAGGCAAGATGCCTCCCTCCCACCTCCCCTGCCCACTCCCCCAGCATAACACAAACCAGAAGCTCCTCAACGAGCCAGAATGAGGGAATCAATTACATCTCTGTCTCTTTGGAAGAAGCAGAGCCTATAATGCAGATGTTTTTACAGCTGGGAGTACTGCTGATGATTTAATGCTTTAGGATAATTGATCCCTAGCATGGTTGTTTTTACAGATGAAGTGGGGTGGGGGGAGGGAAGGGGAAGAGAGTGATAAATGTTTGCAAAAAAAGGAGATGAGCTGCCATTAAATGCATCCCTCTTTGACAAGATATGGCACTTAAAAATAATATTTAGCAGAGGTGGTTTGGAGGGAGGCTTAGCACACAAAACAGCAGCAATTCCAGCTCTTGCTGAGCCCTCACTGCCTCTGGAGCTGCCAGTGCATCCTGTGTGCACAGTGCTTCCCTGTTTGCATAAATCCTTGGCTTTGCTCTCAGCAAGTGACCAAAGGAGAGTGGGGAACAGGCTGAAACACAACTCACAGCTTTGTTTAGGGCACTGGGCAGCAGTTCTGCCTCTAACTGCATTATCCACACTGTCACAGGATCAGGTTTGCTATGACAGCTTTGGTGTGGCATCAAACCATGACACTTCCAGCCCCCATTATCTCATAATGAGCAGCCAACCTTGTTATTTGGGAGGTCACTGTACATTATTTATCTATCAGGATCATTTTAGAGTCCAGCTGAAGCAAATCCCAGTCCCAGGACACTGACACATGATTTTTTTTTTCTGCTACATACATAACAATTGAGAGAGACCACAGTGACTCCAGCTGATCATTTATTATTTATCCCTACAAACCTTAGCAGATGAAATAGTTGTAAAAGCTAAAAAACTAGAGGAGGAGAGAGACAGAGAAATTCTCTATTCTTGCCTGAAATCAAAACCCAAAGCTTGCAACAGTGTTAAAATAGCAATACAA
Source organism: Peucedramus taeniatus (assembly GCA_013400575.1). Lineage (NCBI taxonomy): Eukaryota > Metazoa > Chordata > Aves > Passeriformes > Fringillidae > Peucedramus > Peucedramus taeniatus. The sequence goes on along the minus strand of WBNO01014314.1, from coordinate 39,048 downwards.
AAGGCAGGTCTTTAATGGAAGCTTTCAGGTGCCCCCCTGGTTCTGGGCCCACCCAGCATCAGATTTCTACAGTTTTAATAAGTTTAAAAAATTAGAATATTTAACAAATACTGTCCAATTAGAAGAGCAGTTGGTTAGGTAATTTTCCCCAGGGTTCTGACCCATTGGGGTTGATCCAGAGGTTTCTTTGCCCCATTTCTTCTTGTGTCTTCTCAGATTCTGGTTGGAATACAAAATGTCCTTTTGGAAGTTCTCTTCTTGAAAATAAACTAAACAGTATTTCAGCCATGTGTTAGAAGGTTAGCTTATTGTTCTGAAAAAGAGAGGAAAAGGGTAGGAAAAGCATCAAAAGTTAGAATCATCTATTAGCAGTCTGCAAAGCTACAAATACATGAAAAATGTATAGAAAGCAAAAATCTGTTTGGCAACAGAAGCCAGCTATGGATTTCTAATAAATAAATTCTAAATTGGAATAAAGCAATAAACAGAAGAACCATTATTCCTGTACTGCTCAGTTAGTCACAGTGCTTCTGTGTAGCCTCAAAATCCAGGTCTACAGTTTTCCCAAATTATTAGATTTAGTGTATCTGTTGGATTTAATTGACTATACATAAAAGTAGTAATTGTTATTGCCATAATTGATGTGTCACAAGAAATAAAAATAGATTTACTATTTTCTCCTGTCCCTGCACAGTTATGATTTGGAATATTGATCTGGTATAATCACTTTTTATTTTTAAATCTATCTTGACACATATACTTACTCATATCCTCAAAACTGCTTGGCATGGATGTTTCTTTGCTAATGATGTCAAACCCAGAGTAACTTCTACCAAAATAAATGATCTAATTTTGGATACTATTCAGAAAACTGGAGGTTCTTTTAAATCCAAAGAGAGACTAAAATTTGCTCGTAGAGTCTGTGGGTGAGATTTGCAGGTAGTGTAAAAGCTCCCAAAGATTTCACCTGCATTCAATGGCATTTTTCAGATTTATTCTTATTGAGGTATGAGATCAGAAAGTCTGATACTTTCTACTGTTGCTAAAACATCTCCAGGGCAGGAATTCAAGTATTGCTGATATCACAGTTTTGAGAATGTGTGTAGATGTGTGTGTGGAGATGGTTCCTGTAAACACTGTCCAAAGTTGTCACCTCTGTACAAACATTCTGGCCTTGGTTGCTCTCATCTGAATCTTCTCCTCGCTGAAAATGAAGGGAAGAAACACAAGATGATTTAAGTTGAAGCAGGAATGTTTTTTGTTGACCTTAAATCATGAAAAGGGAATGTGATGTGGACCAAGATGGCCACATTCTCCATGAGCAATTAATTGTTTAATTTATCTTTATTGCCTGAAGTAGGTCGGAAAGTTTTTGTGTGGGTTATAGTTGAGGTAAAACCTTGTAAAATATTCTGAATGCTCGCACATCCCAAAAGTTTCAGGAGAGATCACATTTAAATCTGAAAGCCTGTCTGTTTCTCATATAGGTTGGTATCACAAAAAACCCAAGACCTTTCCCTACAAACTTCACCAAAGTTTTTCTGTCATAGACAGAAAATGGACAGATAAACAAGAGAAGATTTGAGAGCTCATGGGTCAACTCAGTTGCCAAGTCAGCTGCTGGTTTCAGGCCACTGAGTTCAGCTGAAGTTTGTTAGAATGTTGGTTCTCAGCCCATTTTTAATCATGGAGAAATAAAATCATGGCTTCTATTCATAATAAATGTAAACTACTTGATCAATGGCACAGACTTAAAAGACTGTGTCGTAAATGCATTTTTAGCAGAACAGGATACTGATTCTTGTAAATGCTGTTTATCTGGGGTTAGGGGCTTTTTCAGACTTTTTTTCAAGTAAGCCAACAACAGACTTCCAAAGACTCTTTGTTCCTCAAGGCAGATAAAATAAATGGTCATCAGATTACCTTCAATATGGAGAGAGCCTTGGTGGGAGGCAGTGTTAGAATCCAGCAGTTTCTGTCCTTGGGCTGTTTCCTGTGTGAAACAGAGAATTACACAGCAGTGATTAGAAAGATTGCAGCTGGACCTGTCGGAATGATCATCCCCAGATATCAGGGTGCTCCATCTGATCTCCTTCCAGCAAGCTGATGGAATAACAACAACCTACAAACACATCCTGGCAGACAGCAGCCTACTAGCAGGTTAACATTCCCTGGACATGTAAAGCAGCAAAGGGAAAGATTTTCCATCTGCTCTACCCTTCTCCCAGCCCTGGAAGGAAATTCTGGGACAGAGAATGAGTGGGAAATGCAGGTTTCTTGGAAAGACCTTCACTTTAGGTGTTTTTTTTTCCTTTAACTCACAACATTTTGCACCCTGAGGAGCATGCACCAGCCATGGGTTGGGGTTGAGGTAAGGTCCCTTCAAAGCCTTATTTCTGTGCCATCATCCCAAGTACCTGCTCAGCAGCTCATTATTTTGTTAGAGCACATTGCTGTTGCAACAGGTTTGCTTGAGAAGAAAATGAATCATGCCTTGAATATTGACTCTGTGGACTTGATGTGCATCGACTACAAGGGAGTGTGGGCTGAGTGAGTAATGGAAATGTCTGCATTTAGCCAGCACTGCTTTTGGAGAGATGACATTGAGGGCTTGGCTCTCCCCTGAGCTGCCAAACAGCCACAGCATCAGAAGATTGCAGAGGACTGAAGAGCAGACCAAGCTCTTGGGTGTCAAGGGTGGAGGCTGCTGAGAAATATTTGTTTCCAGTGTTTGCCATCACTGTTCCTTCACATGAGCCTACAGGACAAAGGGAGTGAGTCTCACAGATGGAAAGGAGGTGGATGCTGGAGGTGGGTGTGGGCAGATTTGCTCAATATTTTGAGGTGCTATAAAAATGGCCTCTGCAAAAAAAAGCCTACAACTATTACCAGGAAATGGTCCTGTGGTGATTTAGATGCCACTTGTGATCAGGGTAACTGAGAACATGGGAAGGCTGGATTTGAGCTAATGAAGTTTATATAAAATATATGTGATAGTGAGGCAACAATTCCATTATATTTATGTGGAGATGTTAGTCTTCTTTTCAAGAATTTCTGTGTGCAGTTAAACAAGGGTTTATAAATGACTCATGGTTCAGTTTGGATTTTACAACAGGGTAGGAATACACTGCAGTAATTTAAGTTAGAAAGCCATGAACCTAAAAGTATTTCAATCAACTTAATAGTGGGTTAAATGTAAGGGAATTAAGAGCATCCACTCACCCAACCATCCTCCCAGTCAACATGAAACAGCAAAGGAATGGTGAAAAAATCAATGTGTTTTTTGAGAGAGGGAAATCTTCAGTGGAGTTTTTGTGGTGGAGGCTGTATCCCAGAACACCAGAGAAACAATAACTTTAACCAAATAATCCTTTAATCTGAATTGGATTCATTTCCCCAAGACAGACCACATCCCAAGAATGAATCTGCCCAGAAAGGTTAGAAAATGGACAGTAGGAAGTTGAGTGTTTTTGAAAAGAAATTTGGTGTATTTACTCACAGGAACTTTTCAGTGCTCAGGGAGTACAGCAACCTCTTGACATTGCCTTTGCTGTTCTGGTGGAAGGTGTCCCTGTCCTTAGCAGGACTTTGGATCTGTAATACTCCTTCCAACCCAAGCCATTCTGGGATTTGCCCTGACATTTTTCTCCTTCTTCTCTCTCTCACCCAGGAATGATGTCTCCAAAGTCACAGCCATTTATCTTGTTTTCTTCTCCTTTCTCATGCTTCCAACTCCTCTTTCTTTTCTTAAATCATTGCTTCCTTTCTCAAGGACATGGAAAAGTTTGGGACAGTGTTGCCATTTCATGTCTTTTCCAGTAATGAGGTTTGGCCAAAGAGCACTCCAGCCTGTGGTTGTTGTGATCTTTCTCAGCTGTTTTGTGGAGGAAAAACAACAGCAACAAAAGAATGGAAAGAAACCAGCACACTGTCATCTCCCTGTGAATAGGGATATGTGTTACTTTCCCCCAGTGCATGAACAGAAATTGCTCACAGATTTTTGTGAATTTTCTAAGAAGATGCCTTATTTATTTTGAAGGAAAGATTTACTGGCTGTGAGTGGGACTGTGGGAGGCAGCATCAGGGACACTCCATTTGGCTTTAAATGGGGCATTTGGGGAAAATTTATCATTCACAGAATCACAAAATCATAAAACAGCTTGGCTTGGAAGGGACCTTTAAAAATCACCTAGTCCAAGCCCCTTTGGGGTGACTCAGAGTCACATCCAACCTGACCTTGAGTGTTTCCAGTGATGGGGCATCCACAGCCTCTCTGAACAAGCTGTGACAGTGCTTTCCCACTCTCATAGTAAAAACTTCCTCCATGAGCCTTGTTTGACTCTCTACTCCTTCATTTTAAAGCCATTACCCCTTTTCCCATTAAACAGAACCTGCTAAAATGTCTTTTTCATTCTTTCTTATAAGTCCCACTAAGTGAATCACCAGGAACTGTTAATGCTGCCTTAGATACTGTAGAACTGCATTTTCTTGTCTGGATTGTCAGGGACATAATTCATGTGGATACTTTAAAATCATTCTTAAGAAAATTACTTATTTATGACACTTTTCCCCAGTGGACAGGCCAGGAATGCCATATAAGACATCACTGAAGTATCTAATTATGACTTATGGCATAATTATGACATGGCCACAAACAGCATAATGTGAAATGGAATTGTAAAGAACAGTTTCTACAGAATCACTCCTTCTTTAAGGCTGGGAAAGACCTCCAAGTTTGAGTCCAACAGTTCAGCCAGAACCACTATGCTCATCACTAACCCATGTCCCCAAGAGTCACATCCATAGGTTCTTTGAACACTCTAGAAGATGATGACTTCACCTCTTCCTTGGACAGCCTATTCCTATTCCTGACTACATTTTCAGGTGCACTTCCTCTGGCAGAACTTGAGTGTCTTGGTTTGAAAAGACAGGTGTCTGCTAAGGAAGGCAGGAGCTTCCCTTGAAATGGAAAATGTAAACCCTCTCCTTCTGAACTGATTATATAATTTTGAAATTAAGGGGCTCTCAGCAAAGATATGGGAATAGGAATAACAGTTCTTTAATAGGAAATTTGAAAATAAAAAGGCAGTAGTAAAAAAGAAACCCAAAAAACCCAAAAATACTGCCAGAGTGAGAAGAGGAGCTGACCTCCTGTGGGTCAGGGTGTGGCACAGTCCCATTCCATGGTGGCTGCTCCTCCTGCAGTGCCAGGGGTGGCTCTGGTGGAGCAGGGATCCTGGACAAGGGGGGAGTTTTCCTCTGAAGCTCCAGGGCTGCTGGAGATGGGCCTGGTCTCCTCTGGGAATGCAGTGCAGAAGAAAGCTGCTCCTCTGGGAATGCAGTGGGCAAAGGCTGCTGTGCTGTTCCCAGGCTCAGATTGGATCCAGGTAGGAATGCTTGGCTCTTCACCTGGGAAGAGCATCTCCCCATGGGATGATGGAATTTGATCAGCCATGCAGGGACACTCAGTGGCCATGGACAGAAGAGATCTCCTGGAGGGAGGATTGGCTGTGGGAGAGATAAAGAAAAAACTGCCCAATGAACAGAAGAGAACTGCCCCAGCTCTGACAGATGGAATAGAATACACACCCCCATTTCCAACCTAAGACATTGAGGAGATTTCCTCTCATCCTTTTGCTTAGGAAAAGACCCTACCCCCACCTGGCTAAGCCTCCTTTCAGGAAGTTGTTCAGAACAATGAAGTCTCCCCTGAGGTTCCTCTCTTCCAAACTGCAGGAGCACTGCAACTACATCAGGCAGGAGATTTTTCAGGATGTGAGGCAATGGACACAAACTGAATTACGGAAAATTTAACTGAAGCATAAAATACCTTCTTTTCCATTAGGGTGGGTGATCCAATACTGGGATAGGTTTCCCAGGGACATTGTGGAGTTTCTGTGCTCAGGAATATGCAAAACCCTATTAGAAACAGCCAAGTGTGCAAGCTGACCCACTTGATTCCCCTTTGATTGGTGTCATTGGATTAGAGATCTCCAGAGATCCTTTCCAACCTTGAGTATCCTGTGCTTCTTTTACATTTAATAAAGATAAATCTGGAGGCACAGAAGGCCAGCAGGTGAATCCGTAGAATTACAAAGGCATCAGAATTATGTGGTTCAGGAGCGAGGAGCAGAAGGATGCACAGCTCATTTTTAACTCCAAGGTTGCTCACACAGCTGCTATGTTTCATTCTGACACATCCCATGTCTTGATAAAATTATCTGAAATTGGTTCCAGCAATGGACAGGAAAACTTGCTCTTGGTAGCAACGTTGTTTATGGACAGAGGCCACACCATTTCAGAAAATTGCAACAAATTTACAAGCATAGAGAGGATTTTTTGCTGTACAATGTAAGTGATTATTTCCAGAAATGAACATTTAACTTCATCTTTTTTTGAGATTCGTCCTGTCCTCTAGCCCTTCTGAATCAAAACAGAGTAATCCATTTCTCTTATTTTGAGTGAAAAATATTCTATCAACCCATCTTTATCCAACAGGATGAAAATTTCCTGACAAACAAAAACGCATTAAAATGTCAAAAATTATATTAGTTCTACTATGACAACAAATACAATTGCTGTTGATTTCCTGAATTTGTAGCTGCCTTTTTGTTTTCTTCAAAAGCTTATTTGCAGGAAGGAACTACAATTAAAAAAAATAACAAAAAATGAAACAAACCACAAAAAATAAAACCCAACCAGCCAAACAACCACATTGAAACACTTCTAATTATAAATGATATTTCACAATGTGCTGCAATAAAGAAATTATGGTATTGCACTGCAACAGAGTGTTTTAAGTGTCAGACGTGGATAATTTGGGCAATCATGTGCTGCAAAATTGCTGTAAGATTTTGAAGAATTATTTTAGTGACACATTAAGCGTGATGAGAAAAGTCTATTCACAAACACTTGCACATTGTCATATTTGAACAATGGCCCATTAATAACATTTCCATCAAACCTTTCCATGTGATGAGGGCTGAACATTTGAAAGAGAAATGAGAGATTATTTGTAGCTGTACCTTCAGGTGCTTTCTTCAATCCTTCCATCTCTGGGTAGACTTTTTTTTTTTTATTTTAAAGACACTGATTTTGGAAAAAAATACCAAAAATCCTGATTATTTGAAGTCAAAAGACTTACAAGATGGCCACTGTATTTCCAAGATTCCACTCGGAGTATTACTCTTTAATTTAGAATCACAGACTGATTTAGGTTGGAAATGCCCTCTAAGATCAGAGTCCACTCATTATCCCAAAACTGCCAGATCCCCCACAAAACCATGGCCCTAAGTACCACATCCTAATGGTTTTTAACACTGCCCTGGGCAGTGTTAAAATCCTGTTTCAATGCCTGACCACTCTTTCAGTGAAGAAATTTGGAGGATATCTAAGAACAAGGTGGTTATGGTGAATTACTTACCAACTAAAAAAACTGTCCATGTTTATGGAGACAAAATGAAATTGCTTGGAAATTCACAGGAAAAAAATCCTATTTACAATCTTTCCCATGTAAATCTGGTCCAATTCTCTCTGAATCAGTGCTCTTTGTCCAGCTGGCTGCCTTTTCTCCTCTAGATGCATATATCACCAGAAAGTCTTGACAACACAATGGCAAATAATGACAGTCAACATCCCAGAAAACATTTCAGGACTACAAAAAAAATTCCAATCTGCATCTGGCTAAATGCAAGAATTTTCAAAAGTTTTTCATTGCAAGCCAAAAGGAAATGATCCATTTGAGAAAAGCCAGTAGTGTTGGTTGTGGCCCCCACCCAGGAGCACCAAAGGGTTTTTGGGAGTCAAGACTTCCAAAAGCCAATTATTCCTCAGTTCTCATTCTCAAGGCTATAGTGGAAGATAATGGAAAAAATTGGAACAGATCTTCTGATCATTTTTGGGTTATCAGCCACCCTATAAACAGACATCCTTCTGCAAAAAAACAGAATTTCACTTCAAAATACTCAAATCTGTGGCTGTGTTTCAGTTATTTATTAAAATCTTGTCTAGACTTGACTCCCTGAGCTTTCATTTCTCTGAGTTTCCCTGCATAGACTGACTCAGTCTTGAAGAAAATGGGTGTAAACTTTTGCCCAATGTGTCAAACTACCCATCCACTGCACAAATAAGCACCGACAGGTCTTTTGAGGCTGTGTGATTACAAAACAAAACAAAACAAAACAAAAAAAAAAACCAAACACAAAAAAAAAAAAAAAAAAAAAAAGGAGTTTTTACTGAACGTGCAGTTTAGAGATTCATATATCTTCATTGCCTTAAATTTGCTTTCTGACTCATGACTTCTCATGATTTATACCTCAATGTACACACTTTGTCACAGAAGAGTTTTTAGAGACAGAACAGGGATGTGAGTGGAGTTAAATATAACACTTGGAACCAATCAAGAACATTTAGATAAATTACTCTGATTGTCCACTGTTTGGTTAGTTGGGCAAAAAGAAATAAAGAAAACAGAAACAACAACAACACCAACACCAAAAAAACCACCTCACAACATTTTCCAGACAAAAGTCCTTATTCAGAGTGGTTTTCAGCTGAAAACATTTGGCAAGCCCCATTTACCACTGCTCTGCTCTCAACACATGACAGATTCATCCATCTTCATCTTACACATGAGCACCTCTTCACACTGGGATGAAATGCAGCCACCCACAGCTGAATTTCACATTACAGGAGTGCACCAGCACATAGGAAACACTTCACAAATGTGAAAGTAGGCGTGTGTGTCTAAATTCTCAGCCTTATAAACTGCTAATACTCCTCTCTTCCCACACAGCTGTGCTAATGGTTCAAATCCACTACTGAAAAATCTGCATAAAATTTCTGTGCATAATGTGTGTCTGTATTTCCCTTCTGTTGTATCTACCTGACCCTGGTTCATCAGCTCACATTTCACATACTGCTACTGTGTCTTTTTTTTTTTTTTTTTTTTTTTTTTTTTTTTTTTTTTTTTTGCTAGGGTTGGGATTAAATGTGTGAGATTAAACGGTATTTATTGTTGGGACTCAGATGTTTATTAGTTCTTATCCATGTCACAGTCTCACAAACCATGAGTTCTGCAGCACTTCACTCTAACAAACTAAAAATGGAGCTCCATCTTTCTCTACAAGGCCTTTTAAGGATAAACTGTCCAATCAAGAAATGACACCTAAAATATTTTCACTTTTAACCCAAGAACCAACCACCCATGGCCACAATGGGGACTTTTTTATCCAATTACACAAAACCACCCAAACCCATGGAGAAGAACATCCAGCCTCTGCCCTAAAACCTCCGTCTTGCTTTATATCTATTACTGTATTCTAAACCCTTAAACTCTCAAGTTTCCCACCCTGTGATTTTACACACTCCTATTCAAACTCCACACCCACAATCCCAGTTCTCTCATTCCATTTTGGAAGCTTCTCCACGGCCTCAGGTCAATGCAGTGTTCTCTTGGGGGTCAGTGCCTGGCAGCACAGAAAGTCCAAAATTCTCAGCAGCCAGGGTTCCAATACTACAGACCTTTGAGTCTCAGCAGCCCCATGAGAGCCCAATTAAGAGGATTCACATTCCCATCAGCTGTTTTCCTCTTTTTTTTTTTTTTCTTTTGGTTGCTTGTTTGTCTGTCAGTGATTAAGGCTGCAGTTCCACTCATTAGTGAAGTGTATTAAATGGTAATATCAATAACTGACAACAGCACTGCCCTGAGACTGGCTGTCTCAAATCTATATCAATAAGCCAAAAGGAGCTTTATGAAAACGTTGTGTCTCCAAGCATGGTGGAAATGTTTATTCCCTGCTTCCTGCCTGCCTCAGGATCAATGTCAGGGATGGAATCAGACAGTGCCTGTCAAACACACTAGAACTGTACTCCATGATTTCAAGTAAAACTACCTTACACTGAGGTACCAAGATAAGTTTAGCTGGATTTAGGGGAAAAAAATAGATTACATAAAAATTAAAAAGAAAAGAACCATCACACCTCCTCTACGTGAATTGCTTCAACAACCATGCACTGGGAAATTCTCAAAGTTCAGGACTTTGATACATGCTTAAAACTTGTTCTCTTAAAAACAGAAATTACTTAGAAATATCTTGTAATACTGAGGTTTCAGTCTAGATAATTTCCCATTTTGGGGAGCTTCTGTGGCAGATGCTGTATAGAGATGTAAATCATAACTGTCCTTACCATAAAGCCCACAGGTTTTCTAATTCTCTGTGGCTTTTCTATAACAGTTTAAAATCTTAATCCAATTAATCCAACTGCTGCCTTCCAGTGCAAACAATGGGACTGTTATTTGCATGGATTTCATGCCCCACCTTCTCTTTCCAGTTCATCTGGGTTTGGGTGTGGAGACCTATCCCTGACTCCAGCAGGAAGACCATTCATCTCTCAATTTAAATCAACCCATCTTAATTACTTACAGGGATTCTCATGTTTCTAGAGGAGGGGTATTTTGGCAGAATTAAAAGATCCTTGTCACTGCTCATGGACAGTTTTTTTGGTGGAACTATCTGGGAAGTCACGTAAACCTCATCAAAACTGACAGTATTTTCAAAGTTTAGTTCACATAACAGAGGTGATTATTTTGTTTGTCAAAAAAGGAGAATTGCATGTGGTAAGCAACTAAAGGACTTGCTTATTTTTAGAAATTAATATTTTTAGGTGTTGCTATGGAAGCAGCTTTGAATGTGATCAGATAATGCAGGACTTAAAATAAACTTGCAGAGAGCTGCCTACTCACTCTCTGAGCACCCAAAAGATCTCAGGAAATACATCAGACACCTCAAACTATAAACACAAGGGGAGACATTACATAACTCCAATCAGGTGAAATCATTTTGGAAATGGATGCTGAGATCTGAAGTGATGAGGTGCAATCTTAAAACAGAACATGCACTGCAAGCTCGAAGACGTCGTTTCCAGATGAAATTTCAACCTTATTCAGTAAAAATCCTCTCTGAAGGAAGACATTTCCTGCACAACAGTAGACAGGTTGATACAAATTGGTAAAATTTGGGTGTTTAATCTGCTACTCCAGAAATAACCAGCTAGGTAAGGTTATCTGTCCAGATATACTCCCAGTGAGCTCTTCTGAGCTAAATGAATAAAGAGCAAGACCTCTGTCCAAAATTTAAGAATTTCAGGCAGTATTGGGTCAAAAATCCCCCACATTCTGCCAGGTTGGTTATTTCTCCATGTAGTTCTATTTTATCTTTCTACTAAATGCTAGATTACTTTTGGTAACTCACTAGAGGTACCAGGCTGAATCTGTTCCCCTCTGCTCAGGTGAGAGCTCCCCTGCAGTGCTGGGGTCTGCTCTGGGGCCCTGGGCACAAGAACCACGTGGAGCTGTTGGGATGAGTCCAGAGGAGGAAGAAAAAGATGATGCAAGGAGAACCTCTGTCCTGGAGCCAGGCTGGGAGAGCTGGGAATGTTCACCTAGAGAGGAGAAGGCTCCAGGGAGAGCTCAGAGCCCCTTCCAGGGCCTGAAGGGGCTCCAGGAGAGCTGGAGAGGGACTGGGGACAAGGGATGGAGTGATGGGACAAGGGGGAATGGTTTCACACTGACAGAGGACAAGTTTGGACTGGATATTAGGAAGAAATCCTTCCCTGTGAGGGTGGAGAGGCCCTCCAGGGGCCCAGAGAAGCTGTGGCTGCATCTGGATCTCTGGAAGTGTCCAAGGCCAGGTTGGACAGAGCTTGGAGCAGCCTGGGACAGTGGAAGGTGTCCCTGCCCATGGCAGGGGCTGGAACTGGATGATTTTTTAGGTCCCTCCCAACCTAAATTTTCTGCAAAGTCTCAACAGGGAATATGAAGAAATATTTTGAGTTCAAACTATTCAATTTCCACTGAAAAAAGGTGAAGTGCATGGAAAACAAACAAGTCCATATTTTGTCTCCATAAAACCCACAACTAGGCCAGATTTTATGGTTTTAGATTTTACAAAGCACTGGTTGTTTTTTTTTTTTTGTCCCCTTTCCCCACTAAACCTCAGCCCTGGGGATGGAAGTCCACAGGCAGAAAGGTGAAAATGGGGAAGTCAGAGTCTTGTTTCTTCCTGTCACCCTCTGAAATTTCCACTTGGAAAAAGGTGTGAAAGTTCCTGAGACTTTTAAAGGCTTGCAAATATTTTCATCTTGGCTCCTATAAGGAAATTTATAGGGCTGAATATGAGGAAAACTTCAATCTCTTATGTAGACTTTTTTCAACATTTTTTTCCACAGGGGCATGATTTGGTCCATGATTGAAAAGGTAAAAAAAATTAAAAAAATAAGTCAGCTCTCGTGCAAATGTAACTTTTGGGTGGATGAAAATCTGTGAAAACTGAATAAATTGTTAATTTTTAGTTGTTCAATTAACCTTTAATTAAAAGTTATTTTAAAAATAAGAAATTTTTGGAGCATAGTACTCCAATATTGATTGGCAGAGGAATAAAACAAGGTAGAAAATAGTGCTGAACTAAGGGATTGCAGCTCCATTAAAACACATTAATGTATGCCTGGACTTTTTGATGCACTACAATCATCTTTAGGGTTGAGAGCACTGACACTTGTGAGTTCAGTCAGCCCAGGATCCCATGCAGAAAAGAGCAGGGCAGGGAATTTGTCAGTGTCTTCAGGCACAGATGAGTTTCCAGTCAGCAGCTGCAGCCTAACTTCCAAGAAACCTTGATAATTGCAGCATTTCCAGTAAATATTTTCATCTCCTGAAGGTTCATTAAAATTTTTGAATATTTTCTTAGTACAGCACACCTGGTCTCACACCTGCTCTGTTCGTGGCTGGGAAAATAACAGCAATGTGTAAAAAACAAACCAAAACAAAACCAGTAAAAACTGACTCTGCAATGTAGTTTGAAATACTGAATATAGTGTGAAAATGCTTTTTTTAAGCAGAGAAGAAACTGGTAATTCAGAGTAGGATTTCCCTGGATGGTTAAGACACATAAATTTAAGACTCCAGATTAATGAACTTCTCAGTGCCTCTCAGTGCATTAGGTGTTTATTCAAAGAAGATTTAATCAATTAAACTAAATAGAGCCCAGAGAACATAAATTTCCAGGGACAGGACTGTGAGTTCAGCACCTTTCTTGAGGTGCTGGGAAAGACAAGTGAACATCAGCACTGCAGGGGATTAAATCTCACATTCAGAACAGTAAATCCATTAAAAAAAAACACCACAGAAACTCTTCAGGATAACAACTGATTCCTGGTTTGGGTTTGTTTGGGATTTAGTGTTTTGAGATCTTTTCCTTATCACTTTTCTAGGTCTGATTATAAAGAATTTAGTGATGGAGATGATTGATTTATGTCCTTGTCATCAAGATCCTTAAAATTTCCAGATTATTTCTGTGCCTACACCTCTATCTAAATGTTCTCCAAGCCTGACATCATGAATGGACTTTCCAAGTGTAAAAATGGGATTGACAAAACAATTTTCTCTGGAACAGGCAATATGAATTTTGATCCTAACAAATATTACAGGCATAATTTTATTTATCATTACCCATGAGGCATCTGAATAATGCAGGAAATATAGGAGGGAATAGACTAAAGGAAAAAACAACCTAATGAGGAATAAAAAGGAGTGACTGACAAGGTAAAACAACCTGCTTTTCTAAACAACAGATGCATGAATGTGAGGAAACCGTTTAATATTTAAGGAATTTAGAATTTTACAGCAAATTGTGGCTTAGTAAAGGAAAAACCCTGTATGTGAATACCCATATCCCAACAGACCAGTCCATCCCTGGATAATGTGTTTATCTGTTCTCTGAACTGCGCCCAGCTTGGGAGCATTTAATGCCTTTTGCTCTGCAAGCTTTTGAAGCTGGATAATTCAAACATTCATTTAAGCTCTGGTCAATAGTGCTGCAGCAGTTTATTGACAAAGCCAGGTCTGGGTTCACAGCCTGGGTCACCCAACAGTTTGCAGCATTGCAGGGACTTCATCCAGCTGCTGATTTGAGGATTTAAAGTGCAGGTTATGCAAATCTGCCAGGAATTACTTCAGAAGCTGTCCAGCTTCTTGTGGTCTTCTTTGCCTGGAAGGAAAAAATAAAATACTAACACTTTTGGCTTGCTGCAGACAGAGGTTTCCCTCTTCCTTATTTTAAGAAAGCTTTATCTCCATGGTGTTTGGGTCTTTTTGCATTTGTATGCATTAAAACACACCACAAAACCCACACAAAATCCTTCTCATGCATCTACTCCACTTGAAATCACCTCAAAGCAACAAATCCTTGCTGTTTACTGATTCAAAAGTGCAGCCCCTTATACACTGTTTTTGAAATCAAGCACACCTTGATTCTCCATCACTCGTGTCCCCAGCACATACAGAAGAAGTTTTATGTGCTCCCTGCTGGAGAAATGGGAGGAAAAAGACCTAAAAAGCCCATATTAGTCCAGTGCTTCTCTTGGCTCCAGTTTGCCTGGGACTTAATAATGACAATTTTTTTAAAAAAATTAATAATAACAATTATTCAGAGTGAAAAAGAAGGGGAAAAAATGGAACCCAGTTTCTGGAATTATTATTTGTCCTAGAATTTGACCTTATTTATGTAAATTCAGGAAAGATCTATTTTTTTTTCCCAGTCTGGGCATTCTGATTGTTTCATTTTTCATTGCAGCATCTCTTTACTCAAGGACTGAAAACAAAACAAAGACCTGATGCTCAGGGACCTGGTTTGGTGGGGGACCTGGGAGTGCTGGGTTAATGGTTGGACTCAGTGATCTTGGAGGGCTTTGCCAACCTGAATTGATTTGAAGTGTTCTCACTTTATTTTTTGTTAATTTGGACTTTTTTTTCAAATTACATTTGCAGTTTAGAAAAGAGAGGAGGAACCAAAAATCCAAAGAGAAAAACAAATATTAATAAGGGCATAAAATAAAACAAAAGCAAACCCATTTGAATAAGAACTTGGTGCAATACAAGGACTTTATTCTTCTTGTTGAAGTGTTTCTCACCAACCAAGGAAGAAGCAGGTGAGCACTTAAGGGCTCTTGTAGAAATCAAGAGGATTCTGACTCATAAAAAACATTCCTGTGCCTTCCATCTCTGCACACATTACAGCTCCCTTGCAATTAGAGAAATTCAAGAATAATCAACTTAAATCCCATGCTGGAATGAAATTTGGACATCATTTTGAGCTGGGCCAGGGACCTATAGGAGAAAGTTATCCATGCCCATCTCCCCACCTTCCCTTTCCCACTTGTGCTTCTGCAGGCAGGCAGAGGGATTGGTTCAGCTGAAAAAACCACACCAAATTAATCAGTTTCCAGCTGATAAAGCTTCTAATCTGTTCCTTTGTGGATCCCAGAACACAAAAGCTCCGTGGAGAGCAGCAGCTTTCTGTGGGCTGGAGTGGCTGCACACCCACAGCTCGAGAATTGCTTTTGTGTTTTGGAGAAATGCTGCCACATGTCAGGGTTGAATACCTGCAGAGGATATTAAATAGTAATTAAATCGTAGGTGTTGCAGAAGAACAAATTGTTTCAAAAATGAAAGCTCATTTTTGGCTTCATTTGGCTCATTTCCCTCTTCTCTTATTCTGTGCAGAGCATACATGATAGGACTGTCCTGTAAGATGTAAACATGGAATTTCTGACCTGAAATCCTGAAAACAGAGCCCAGTGCTCAGTGTATTCTCAGCACAACACAGAATGAGAGGTTAGGTGTTTTCAGAGGTGACAAAATCTCCAGATGCTGCCAATTGCTTAATATAAAGCCTCCTTGGTGTCAGTGAATTGGTCATTTATCATTACAGAAGTGATGAAACTATTCCAAGTAAAAAAAAAAAACAAACAAAAAAAA